>JAGFNQ010006562.1:79166-108753 GCA_024364735.1 Boesenbergia rotunda | reverse complement strand
GAAAAATAAAGAAAAATTACACGAGGAGTTTTACTTCGTTCGGAGCCTTCGCCGACTCCTACTCGAAGGCCCAGGTTCCTTGAACCTTTCCTGTGGGCAATCCACTAAAACCCTCTACCGATAAACTACCGATAGAGTGATTCGAATACAAGATTGGGCGGAAGTGTAACAGCCCTACACTTCCCCCTTAAATAATTTAAGTGCAGAAAAAAAATTCGTTACCCAACACTTAGATTTATCTGAAACAGCTTGGGTGTTGGGAGCGATCTTCCAGCAGTGGTCGGACAACGTCGAGTCAAAGCACAAACCGCAGCAGAGGAGGGTGGAAGCAAGAGAGCGCCAAAGCTTGAACCAGAATCAAATTTTCTTGTCTGTCAGAGGGCTTGCTTGCTTCTATTTATAGTGCTTCGATGCATGATCTTCTCAGCTCAAATTTTATCCATCAACAAGATAAAATAATAAAAAAAAGATAATGTTTCTATCCTTTGCTTCAATTAAGAAAAAAATTTAAATAAAATATAAATACAGAATATTGAAAAGTTAACTGAGAGGTTTTATCCTCTTACAATTTTAATTAATAATTTAAAAGGAGATTTTATCCTTCCAGCTAAGTTTTACGTGAGAATTTTAAGCATTAGTAGGAATAATTTTATTCTCTAAAAAGAAGGAAATACGAATATTTTAAATGATAATTTATCCTCCACCAAGGCTTTAGATAAGGAATAATTTTATAAAATTCAACTACAAAATTCTAATTAAAAAATTCTGTAAAAATAGAGTTAATGCATTCTAGAATCTAATTAAATAAATTCTGTAAAATAGAGTTAATGCATTTAGAATCTAATTAAATAAATTCTGTAAAATAGAGTTAATGCATTTAGAATCTAATTAAATAAATTCTGTAAAATAGAGTTAATGCATTTAGAGTTAATTAGACCCCGCCGACACCTGGATAAGGATCTAACCAGGACTTAACCGAGGTCACCAAAATGGGCCTAAAGTTGGACCGCGCCTACAGCTAAAATAGGACCCGTCCTCACTGGTTCGCTCCTCCAGTGACTTACCTCACTTACCTCGTGCAGCTCTACTCAACTTCTTTAACCCACCAGGTCTCCTGCCAGGGCTCAACCACCCTGGTCTTTTGCCAAGTTTCAACCAACTTGGGCTTCAAGCCAGTTGTCAGGCCCCGTGAACCCAACTGGACTTCTCGCCAGGACTCAACCACCCTGGACTTCCCGCCAGGACTCAACCACCCTGGACATCAGCCTGGTGTCAGGTCCTAAGTCTTTCAACCCTGCACACTTAGTAAAGAGGTCAAAACCAAAAGCAAGTCTAACTTTAACCTATTTGTCATTCATCAAAACTCAGGTTTAACTATTAGTGCAAATTGCACCAACAATCTCCCCTTTTTGATCAATGAGAAACCTGGGTTAAAGTTAGAAAATACCCAGATAAAGCAATGAGTCCAAGAATAATATGCAAATGACATGCTCTAAGATCAGAAATTTTTAATTTTCTAACTCAACCCTTAAACCCTCCCCCTTTGTTATTCATCAAAACAAAGAAATAATAAGTGCGCAAGCATAAAAAATAAAACAAGCAATCAAGTAATATGCCAGCCAAGTAAAAAATACTTTAAGTATTTGGGGAAGAAAAAATGCTTAACAAGCATACTATGTTTCTGAACTGATTCAGAGGGGTAAGTCAAATACTTAATTTAACACAAACAATCTGAGAGCATAAATGACTAGGTGTAAATTTAGAAATGACTTTTCGAACACCATTTTCAAAAATTAAAAAGGGCTACCTTCAAAATCTTAATCTTTTCCAAAATAAAGAATATCTCAAGGCTAATAATGAAAAAGAGAAGATTTTCCAAAATTTTCTTTTCAAAGGATTATTTAGAATATTTTCAGGATTAATTTGAGAAAAAAATTTCAAGATAATTTTCTTTTTTTATTTTATTTTATTTTATTTTTTTAAAAATCCTTGTTCAAAGAAGATATTTTCTAAAATAGTTTTCACTAAACATTTTTGAGAGTTAGAATACAAAATATAAACTCAAGCTCCCCCTGAACCAAGTAAGAAAGTTTAGCCCATTTTGAATGTCTAACCGTAGTTACTAGCTAACTATCTATAGGATAGTAGTTTTCACTAGGTTAGTCAAGTCAAGTACTAGTGTCTAGATTAGCTTTACAGAAAGACTACTTGACTTGATCAAAATTAAGTTGGTATTTAACGCCCAGACTTACTACGATGCACAAGTTTAAGCATTCTGAAGTCCAGGCAATACCCTATGCATCTCACCCCATTCTAAGTTTTAGCATACACAAACATGTTATACCTAATGTGCTATGTGAGATGCGGCCTCTAAATCTATAGGAACATGCATCTCTAGGGGGCAAACTTAGGCTAAGTCCACCAGTCTCGAAAGTCAAGTTTGAAATCAAAGTTAATTTTTTAAAAATTAAGTGTGAAAATCAAAGTCAATTTTGAAAATCAAGTTTTAAAAAATACACATTTTAGAGAGTACAAAAAAAATGCAAGTACAAAATTAACTCTAACTCAAGCTATGTGTCAAACAGAATTTGTGAGTTGAGTAAAAGTGATTAGGTCAATCCTAGTCTATAACACACATTCCTATTAACCTTCTTAAATTGCTAAATTCGGATTCAGGAAGTGGTTTAGTGAATATGTCAGCTAGGTTAGATTTGGATTCAAATGATTAAGTTCTATTTCCCCTTTATTAACATGATCTCTAACAAATGGTGCTTAATTTCTATATGTTTGGTCCTAGAGTGGTGAACTGGGTTTTTGGTTAGATTAATTGAACTTAGATTATCTATAAAAGTTTTGACTTTGTTAAAATCTAAGTTAAAAATCTTTTAAGGTACACATCATCCGAGTAATTGGGCTACACATTCACCCATTGCTATGTATTCAGCTTCAGTGGTGGATTAGGGCAACACAATGTTGTTTTCTACTGAACCAACTAACTAGTGAGGGTCCTAGAAGTTGGCATCCCACCACTGGTACTTTTTCTATCTAATTTACAGCCAGCATAATCTGAGTCAGAAAATCCAATAAGTTCAAACTGGGCTGTTCTAGGGTACCAAATTCCTAAACTTTCTGTCCCTTTGAGATACCTAAATATCCTTTTAACCAGGGTTAGATGTGATTCTTTAGCATATGTTTGATACCTAGCACACATACTAACTGCAAAGAGAATATCAGGTCGACTTGCAGTTAGGTAAAGTAAGCTACCTATAGCACTTCTATAATACTTAAGGTCAACAGGTTTGCCATTTGTGTCACTATCTATAGTTTGATTGGTAGCCATAGGTGTCTTAATTTCTTTAGCACTATCCATTCCAAATTTTCTAAGTAATTCTTTAGTGTATTTTTGTTGATAGACAAAAGTACCCTCACTAGTCTATTTTATTTGTAACCCTAAAAAGAAAGTTAATTGACCTACTAAACTCATTTCAAATTCATTTTCCATTACCGTTATAAAATCTTGTAAAAAATTGAGTTAGTTGAGCCAAATACTATATCATCTACATATACTTGAGCTATAAAAATATCAGTTTTTAGAGTTTTAACAAATAGTGTTGGGTCAATTTTGCCTTGGTTAAAGCCTTTAGATACTAAGTAGTTAGACAATCTTTCATACCAGGCCCTAGGGGCTTGCTTAAGTCCATATAAGGCTTTCATAAGTTTAAAGACATAGTCAGGATATTCTAGGCTTTCAAAACCTGGGGGTTGGCCTACATAGATTTCTTCCTTAATCAGGCCATTTAGGAAGGCTGACCTAACATCCATTTGATACAACTTGAATCCCTTATGGGCTGCATAACTTAAAAGCATCCTAATGGACTTAAGTCTAGCTACAGGGGCATAGGTTTCATCATAATCAAGTCCTTCTACTTGGCTAAACCCCTTAGCTACTAACCTAGCCTTATTCCTGTCTGTTTCTCCTTGTTCGTTAAGTTTATTCCTAAAGACCCATTTAGTTTCAATAAATTTCTTGCCTTTAGGTAAGGGTACTAAGTCCCAGACTTGACTACGTTCAAATTGGGCTAAATATATCAAAAGTTTCATCTTTATTTTTTTAAAAATTTTATCCAGGTAAATCTTGAATAGTCATCTATGATTACTAAACAGTAAAGGTTTCCACTAATTGATTTTACCCCATGTGAGTCAAATAGGTCTAGGTGAATTAATTCAAGAATTGACTTAGTTTGAGTTTGACTAGTTGGTTTGTGGGTTGACCTAGTTTGTTTTCCTTGTTGACATGCATTACATAAGGTTGACTCAAGGTTAGATAACTTTGGTAGGCCTCTAACTAAACCTTTTAGTTTAGGTAGTTTTCTGAAGTGAGTGTGTGAAAGTCTCCTATGCCAGAGCCAAGTCTCATCCTTATGGGTTAAAAGACAATTTTCTAAGGGACAGGTTAACTTAATTTCATAAATGTTATTGTGCCTAAGTCTTCTAAGTGTGATGTTTGGGTTGTCATTGTGTTTGATCAGACATTCATTGGATAGGAACCTAACCTTATAACCAGTGTCACACAATTGGCTAAACTCAGTAAATTGAAGTGAAAATTTTCAACAAGTAATACATTTGTAATTATAAAATCAGACTCAAGTTCAATATTACCTAGGTCAATTACCTTAAGTTTACCGTTATTTCCAAAAGCAACGGTCCCTAGTCTTTTGTACTTGAGTTCTGTAAATTTGGTGGGATCCCCAGTCATGTGTCTGGAGCACCCACTGTCAATAATCCATTTATTTACCTACAGTTAAGTAAAAGATTTAGAACTTAGGTTAAGTTTTTGAATTTTTTTTTTAAATTTAAGAAAATTTTAAACATCCTAAAGAATTTAAAACTTGAATTTGAATTTTGAATTTTATTAATTTTTGAATTTAAATTTTGAAAATGAATTTTTGAATTTGAATTTTGAATTTGAATTTTATGAATTTTATTAATTTTGAATTTCGAATTTGAATTTTATTAATTTTTGAATTTGAATTTTGAATTAATTTGTATTTTATTAATTTTGATTTTGTTAATTTGAATTTTGAATTTTGAATTCGTTAATTTGAATTTTGAATTTTGAATTTGTTAATTCGAATTTTGAATTTTGATTTTGTTAATTTGAATTTTGAAATTTGATTTTGTTAATTTGAATTTTGAAATTTGATTTTGTTAATTTGAATTTTGAATTTTGATTTTGTTAATTTGAATTTTGAATTTTGAATTCGTTAATTTGAATTTTGATTTTGTTAATTTGAATTTTGAAATTTGATTTTGTTAATTTGAATTTTGAAATTTGATTTTAGTTGTCCTTATTCATCTCACTTGATCTAAGTTGTCAATCAAAGGGATCCTATGATTTGTGTGAGATAAGTTTGAGTTTGATTTATAAAAGTTAATCTGACCTTTTGTTAGATTCAGGTTTGACAAGAAGCAGTTTAAAAGTATACTTCCATAATTGGTTTCCAGGCCGTGGCGAGGCACAGAGTTCTTCTTTGGCCGAAGCCTTATTGGATCAACAACCATTTTCTAGGCAAAGCCGCTTAAGGAAGTTGTACTTTTAACCTACCTATTGAAACTCCTTGGTCTAACTAGTCTAGGATGTGGCGAGGTAGCTTCGGCTAATTCCACTGGGCTAAGAAGACCAAATAGAGGACGTCTTCCCCTACCTGACTCCTTAGATCAGCTTCCCTAACGTACTATTAGCTCGCCCTACCCTGGTACTGAGTAGGTCAAGTGTCAGACTAACTTTTGAAGCTAGTCCTAGGTACCAAGACGGGTAAAGGGTGACTTTGAGGTGCTTACTAATTTGGAGCTTCCCCCTAAATTGTAGACTGGGTGTCTAGGGTCAATGTAGTCGATGTCCCTTTTTGGGACATAAAGTTGATTCTGACCTACTTGCTTTGTTAGGTAAGCTTTCGGAACCCACGCTTTTCGTTGATTTTTGCGGGGGTGGATAAAGGAGATAAAGGATCTTTGGGCTGATCCTGATTTATATCCTATCCCAGATTTATTGTACATGCCCTTTTGTGATCCAAGAATGAGGTCAAGGTTCTTGGATCGGGTTGTGAAAGTTGCTAGTAGATCCTTAAGTTTTAGGACTTCGCCCTTTAGAGTGAAGTTTTCAGTTTCAAGCTCAATTGTCTTTTGATTTTGAGTTTGTTCAGTTAATGTTCTGGTATTAATTAATTGCTCCTTAAGGTCTTGATTTTCCTTAAGGAGCTGGTCATTCCTAGATTCAGATGCAAGTAATTTTTTATTTAAAATGGAAATAATCTTAAAAAAATTTTCATTAACTGAATCTAAATATACCTTAGTCGAGTCGTCTGAAAAGAGTCCAATCTCTTGACTCGACTCGTATTCGGAATCTTCGTCGTGCTCCGAGTCTGACCCGGGTCCAGTTGCCATTAGCGCGAGGTAGCTTGTCTTCTTTGGTGGTTCATAGTCAGAGTCATCCGAACTCTCGTCCCAGGTGGCTTGAAGAGCCTTCTTCTTCTTGCTTTTCTTTGATTAGTCCTCCGTTTTGTAGGGACATTCATGTTTGAAGTGTCCTTTTCTGTTGCAACCGAAGTAGGTTATTTTGCTTTTGTCTCCATAACTGGTTGGCTTCATTATCTTTTGGAAATCTCTTTTCGAGAATTTGCTTTTCTTTTTGGCGAGGACTTTTCTTACTAAGTTAACCATTTGTTTCTCGTCATCTGAGTCTGAGTCTGACTCTTCTTCTGATTCTTGAATTTTCTTCTTCGACTTGACTTCTTTTGAAGAACCTGCAAACAAAGCAAATCCTTTCTCGGCCTTGGCGTTAGTTTGTTCGTGCAGTTCTAATTCACAGAATAGTTCATCTAAATTTATTTTGGAAAGATTCCTAGAAATTTTATAAGCATCTATGATGGATGCCCATAAAGAGTTTCTAGGAAAGGCATTTAGTGCATACCTTATAATATCTCTATTTTCTTGTTTGTGCCCAATGAGGTGGAGTCCATTTAGTATGTCCTTGATCCGGGCGTGGAGTTGGCTTGCAGACTCACCTTCCTGCATTTTTATGTTAAATAATTTATTCAATAACAAATCTCTTTTTGTTACCTTCGCATCTGAGGTGCCTTCATGCAGTTCAATCAGTTTGTCCCAAAGTTCTTTGGCAGATTCAGTTGGGCCGATACGGTTCAATTCCTCTTTGGTTAGTCCGCATTGGAGTGTGTTCTGTGCTTTGAACTCAATCTGAGCCCTTTTCTTCATTTCTAGGTTCCATCTGTCATGCTTCAGTAGTGCATTGTTTCCCTCGTCCATTGGTGGTTCGTAGCCAGATTGCACCGCGAACCATTGATCCATATCAGTCTTTAGGTACACCTCCATTCTTCGTTTCCAGTAAGGGAAGTCTTCCCCATTGAAGAGCGGAGGACGGGCAGTACTATATCCTTCACCTTGAGTCATCTGAAATAGACAACAACAAAAACACTTGTTCCAAGACTAGGTCTTGGATTAGTAGTGTGGTAGGAAAAGGAGAAGAAAGGAACAAAAAACGACTCGAAATGGTGTTGCCCAAATTCGAGTAAAATCGATAGAAAATATCTAAATTTAGGCAATAATACCTAATTTAGATCGTGCAGCGAAAACACAAAAACAAAACGAAAAAGAATTGGATTTCCCCCGGCTCTTATGGTGGTTGCACCGATACAGAGCGAACTTGGCTCTGATACCACTTGTAGGACGGATGCACGTGAGAGGGGGGGTGAATCACGTGACTTTTAAAATCTTCGTTATAAAATCAGAGTCGATAGAAAATTGTACGATGCTTTTTATAACGTGCATAGCGGAAAAATTAAAACGAAATGCGAAAGCGAAAAATAAAAGAAAAAATTATACGAGGAGGTTTACTTCGTTCGGAGCCTTCGCCGACTGCTACTCGAAGGCCCAGGTTCCTTGAACCTTTCCTGTGGGCAATCCACTAAAAAACTCTACCGATAAACTACCAATAGAGTGATTCGAATACAAGATTGGGCGGAAGTGTAACAGCCCTACACTTCCCCCTTAAATAATTTAAGTGCAGAAAAAAAATTCGTTACCCAACACTTAGATTTATCTGAAGCAGCTTGGGTGTTGGGAGCGATCTTCCAACAGCGGTCGGACAGCGTCGAGTCAAAGCACAAACCGCAGCAGAGGAGGGTGGAAGCAAGAGAGCGCCAAAGATTGAACCAGAATCAAATTTTCTTGTCTGTTAGAGGGCTTGCTTGCTTCTATTTATAGTGCCTCGATGCATGATCTTCTTAGCTCAAATTTTATCCATCAACAAGATAAAATAATAAAAAAAAGATAATGTTTCTATCCTTTGCTTCAATTAAGAAAATAATTTAAATAAAATATAAATACAGAATATTGAAAAGTTAACCGAGAGGTTTTATCCTCTTACAATTTTAATTAATAATTTAAAAGGAGATTTTATCCTTCCAGCTAAGTTTTACGTGAGAATTTTAAGCATTAGTAGGAATAATTTTATTCTCTAAAAAGAAGGAAATACGAATATTTTAAATGATAATTTATCCTCCACCAAGGCTTTAGATAAGGAATAATTTTATAAAATTCAACTATAAAATTCTAATTAAATAAATTCTGTAAAAATAGAGTTAATGCATTTAGAATCTAATTAAATAAATTCTGTAAAATAGAGTTAATGCATTTAGAATCTAATTAAATAAATTCTGTAAAATAGAGTTAATGCATTTAGAATCTAATTAAATAAATTCTGTAAAATAGAGTTAATGCATTTAGAGTTAATTAGACCCCGTCCAAACCTGGATAAGGATCTAACCAGGACTCAACCGAGGTCACCAAAATGGGCATAAGTTGGACCGCGCCTACAGTCCTAAAATAGGACCCGTCCTCACTGGTTCGCTCCTCCAGTGACTTACCTCACTTACCTCATGCAGCTCTACTCAACTTCTTAACCCACCAGGTCTTCCTGCCAGGGCTCAACCACCCTGGTCTTTTTGCCAAGTTTCAACCAACTTGGGCTTCAGCCAGTTGTCAGGCCCCGTGAACCCAATTGGACTTCTCGCCAGGACTCAACCACCCTGGACTTCCCGCCAGGACTCAACCACCCTGGACTTCAGCCTGGTGTCAGGTCCTAAGTCTTTCAACCCCGCACACTTAGTAAAGAGGTTAAAACCAAAAGCAAGTCTATCTTTAACCTATTTGTCATTCATCAAAACTCAGGTTTAACTATTAGTGCAAATTGCACCAACAGTGGGGACTGACACACATAGACCGTGTCCTGAACCAAGTGGGTATAAGATGGTGAAGGGCATGAGGCACGATTCAATAGAGCTGCTGAAGGGTTTCATAATAATTTCTGAGGTCAACCATTGATCTTTCGATTAATTGGGGATCATGATGTACTACTAGGTGCCACTCATGATCGTTCTATAATTGATGAATTATAGACGGCCAACATAAATCGAAAGCCTATTTAGTCACACGCACTACGAGTAATCCGAGGGATTTAAAACGAGTTAAAAATTGGATTTTTCGATCAAGAGAGATAAGTCGAATCTGAATTTTCAGAGACGCATCGGAAGCTTATAATGGCTAAGTCTTTTGAAGGTTTATTGGGCGAATTAAATGAGTTTAATTCGCATGGGGACGGCTTGGTTTGGCCGGCCAAAGAGGGTCCCCTCCCTCATTGGTTTGGCCGGCCACAATAATGGAGGGAAACCAATTTATTTGGTTTAAATTATAAAATAAATCGAGCGTGATTTATTTTATAAAATTATGGATAAAGAAAATTATATAAAGAAATTTACATAAAGAAATTTATAGAAATTTATTCTTTTTATGGAAATTAAAATGAACCATGGATTGGTTTATTTTATTTTATAAAATCAATTATGAATTGTTTTTTCCATGATAAGAAAAATTTATATAATAAATTTATTCTTTTTATGTAAATTAAAATGAACCATGGATTGGTTTATTTTATTTTATAAAATCAATTATGAATTAATTTTTCCATGATAAGAAAAATTTATATAATAAATTTATCCTTTTTATGGAAATTAAAATGAACCATGGATTGGTTGATTTTATTTTATAAAATCAATTATGAATTGATTTCCATGATAAGAAAAATTTATATAATAAATTTCTTGTAAAATTTTATTCCATAATAAAAGGGGAGGCATGGTTGTTTTTATTATAAATTAAGTTATAATAAAAACTTGGCATAACAGAATAATTCATAGAAAAATTTATAAGATAAATTTCTTATGAAATATTCCGTTAAGAGGAGACTTGACGATTAAGAGGCTACTATATAAAGGTACTAAGGCAAGGCTTGGAAATTAATTCAAGATATCAAGGATTCTTACCTAGCCTCTCTTCCTCTCCTTCTCTCCCTCTCCCTCCTCTAGTAGGCGCCAGCCCTAGAGGGTTCCCCTAGGGTTGCCGTGAGCCATCTCCACCAAGAAGGTGCCGAAGAAGAAGAAGAAGCGGGTCGCGACTCCTTCCTTCCTCCCGGAATATTGATTCCGTTTTTTCCGTTTGGTGGTTAGTTTTTCATCTCTCTCTCTTGATATTCTAGTCGTGCCTTTGGAGAATCTAGTAGTTCTTGTCGGCACGAAACTCGTGGCTTTGCGAAGTCATCCCGAAGAAAACTCGGCGTGGATGCGAATAGAGGCGAAGCTTCCAAGGGACGCTACGGTTGGATCTCGTCCCTTTCTACGAGTTACGCGAGGTATTAAGTAAATTAGTTTACTTTCTGCAAAATTTAAATGTATGATCATGTCTCCACAACATAAGGTTGCATGCTAGATACGTGGTTAAAATAATTTGAGAAATTATTTATGCTAAAACTTCCACTGCACGTAATAAAATTTTAAAAATTACGAACCCGCATCAATGTCAACATGCACCCGGTCCCAACAGAATGATGAAGGCATAACGATGATATGAAATAAGTATGAATGATAAGTATGTATGACAAGTGTGAATGATGAAGCATGCATGTTTATTTTCATGCATAAGGCTTGTACCGGACCAAAGTAAGGGTCCAAGGGATGGGTACCTTAAGAACGCCCCAGTTCTGGACTACCGACTATGCTGTCCACGGTTCTGGCACTACCGAAGCTGTGCAACAGGGATGGGCACCTTAAGAACGCCCCGGTTCTAGGACTACCGACTATGCTGTCCTTACCCTAGTAGGTCGAGGCTAGCTACCTCGTATTTACTTAGGGATGCGCGCTATGAAGTATGTATGTGGTACAAGCCGGGGACCCCAATGATGTTATGTTAAGCATTTAAAAGTATGATTTTCAAAACTAAGCATCGTTATGTAGTAAATGCATTTGTCACATTCATACATCCATGTTATGCATCGCGCCAAGGTAAGTATATTTTATGCTTGTGTTTATGCTTATATTTCATGTCATGTATAAGTATGTTTTATATGCATGGATGCTAAGAATTATGATATGGTAAGTATGCCTTATGTTCATGTACATTAGGAATTATGCCAAGTATAAGTATGTTTCATGTCATGTATGTATGTTTATGCTCATGTATGTTAAGATTTATGCTATGTTAAGTAGGTTGTAGATCAATGGTGATGTTAGGAAATCATGCTATGGTAGTTGTTCATATGCTTATGACTTATGCCATAACTATCCTTATGTCTATGTTCGAAGTTACGCTATGTTGGATACTTGATATGTTTATGTTTAATAACGTATGATTTTTAGTGAGTAGGAAAAAGGGTTTTACTAAGCCTATGTGCTTATAGTTTTGTTTTCCTCGTACCGCAGATCATGCAAGAGGCTATTAAGGGAAGCCGCAGGAGAGGCAGAAGCATGTGTGTGTGTAGCAGTGACTTGGCAAAAGATTCCCGTATTCTCACATAATGCATGTCTTGGGTGTGAAAATGTTTTCTTAAATTTTATGCTACGGTTTATGGTTATGACTAATTGATGACTTAAGACTTATGATGCTACCTTTATGGATAAGTACATACTGCTTATAATGATTATGAATAAGTCATGAAATGGTTAAGTTAGGATATGATGCCATGTATGAATGTTCCATGTGTATAGTTGCATGATTAAAAACATGTTAAGAAAAAAAATGTTTCCGCTGCATTAAGATGTTTTATTTTATGCATATGTATGTTTAGCGTAACGACGCCCATCTCGCCCCACCAAGAGGTGTGGGAGAAAGGCGGGCGTTACACTCAGTCCACAACCTGGACTTATTGCCCAACCCTTGGTCAGGTCTTAGGTACCCAGCCCTTGGCCACGACTTATTCCCCAATTCTACGAACTAGGACGTCGTGCCAAGCTTACCTAGGACTTTTCCTACGCACTTCAACAGATACATTAGATCATCATATAACCCTAACTTGTGAACCCTTTGCCATTATCAAAACTCAGGTTCGATCTTGGTGCTTCCGGCACCAACAGTGCTATATTGTGACAATAATGCGACCATAGCATAAGCAAAGGAGCCAAGGTCTCACCTGTAAGATATATACTGAAAGACATTAATTTCTTTGTATGAACATTTTCATTTTGAAAAGAGAATCACAACTACACTAGGTGCCTGTTTATATTAGTACATGCATGAAGTCCAATACTACGCATTGTAGATAACATGGTGTGTGGTGTCACACGGAAGATCGTGTTATCAGTCCCTTGCCTAGTATAAGTAGAGTCTCACAACCGATGGAATTGGACAAACCATCAGAATGGTTGTAGTGTAATTAGGTGTGGTTGGTCTTGACCATAGAATTGCACTAGTGCGCTTTAAGTACATTAAGCAGGACCAAAACCAGAGGTTATCCAATTTGTACTGACATGATAATTGGATAGGACCTCAAGACATTATTATGGTGTACGATCCCTTAATCCCGATATAATAACGGGCATATATTATTAACTATTATTTCTTTGATTACCAATGGGCGTGATCTATTCTGTTAGATCGATAGGCTCGGTAAGTTGGGAGATAATATTAATAATATAATGTGCTGTTGATTATTGATGGAATCCGTGTCCTGGTGAGTCGGGTTGATGATGACCCCTTGATGAGCTTGAAAGGTTCATCATGCTAAACCCTATAGGTGGATTTGATCCGACATGATGATAAGGTCGAGTGGTACTAGTCAAGGATCCAGAAGTTAATTAATTGGATTGTCAGTAATTTAAATTAATTAATGGGCACTCGAGATCTTAAACATGGTGGGATGGATGACTCGTAATATGTGGAGCCCATATGAAAATATGGGGTTGGTGAGGAAGTTCAATTAAGATCCTTTAGTGGTATGGATCTTAATTAATGGATCGGGTTTAGATCCATTGGTGGGCCAAGATCCAACTCCTCCTCTTTGTCCCTACCTTAGACCTATAAATACCCTATGAGATCAAGAAAACAAGGCTTCATCAATTGATCACAACCCAAGGTTTTTTCTCCTTTCCACTTCTCTCTCTCCTAGGACTTGTGGTCGGCACAAGGAAGAGGAGCCATCTCCTCTTCTTTTCTTCCTCCTCCCACCAACATCCCTTCGCTAAAGACCACATAGACAAGGAAGGGACCTCCTCTTCCTTTTGTGGTGCTCGACGGCAATAGAGGGATAGTCGACGGGAGGAGAAGGGTGGTGCAAGTGGAGGGTGCGGTGGCGCTGCAAGCTGAGAGTGTTGGGTTCTCCCGGCACAAAACAATAAAAACACGGTGGAAACAAGAACCCACGAGCGATCTATGCGAAAGAAAAACTCGTACAAAGTTGATCTACATCTACTTCAAAAGAAGATATACCTTCGGAGCGTGCCCTTTGCATATCCCGCTCGTCCAAGGTGCGCCGGATCTCTTGCACGTTCAAGTGTCCGTGCCTCTATTCGTATCCACACGAGCACAATCTCTCAACTTCGCGAGAACTACCTTAGTTGTGCTAGCAACTTGAGGTAGCTTGCAGAACACCAAGAACCCTACAGTAGGGTTTCAGCCAAACGAGGAAGATGAGGGAGGGAAGAAGAAAGGGAAGAAGGAGAGGAGCCGAAGACCCATCCAAAGTCACAAGCCCCTCTTTTATAATCATCCCATGAATATGAAGAGGATTGTGTCTCTTTGGCTTCCTCCATCATTACAAATAAAGAGCACATCATTCCCTGTGGCTCTTCATCTTTTCCCATGCAAGATAAGAATTTTTTCATCCAATGAAAAGAGACTTTTCTCTTTCCTCCATGCAACTCCGACCGGGCCTCTCGGGCTCCCGACTCGGTCTCCCGACCAAGTATCCCGAGTGGCGAGCTCCCGACACAGTCTGGTGAGCTCCGACCCAGTCTGCCGAGTGCCGACCCGATCCGTCGAGCTCCGACCCGGTCCGCCGAGTGTCGACCCGATCCGCCGAGCTCCGACTCGGCTCGCCGAGCTTCGACTCGGCCCGCCGAGCTCCGACTCGGCCCGCCGAGCTCCGACTCGGCCCGCCGAGCTCCGACTCGGTCTCTCTCGAGTTCCCAACTCGAGTCCCCCGAACTAACCTCCCGAGTTCCCAACTCGGGCTCAGGTCTCCCGAGTTCCCAACTCGGGCTCAGATCTCCCGAGTTCCCAACTCGAGCTCAGATCTACCGTTCAACCTTCCTGAAGCATTGTGTCCTTTGTGAGTGACCCAATAGGTTCTCGTGACGTTGGCAATGCGCCTAAATACTTTAGACACATAAGCAATGAGTGGCATCTAGCAATGCATCATTGTTACCCAAGTAACAAGAAAAAGTCGAGATCCGACTAAACCTCCGTGACTATGATAATGTATGACCTTGTCCTTCTATCCTTGATATCTAGATTGACCAATGAGGCATAGACCGTGTCATCCTCAATCAATCTTGTGTTTCTTGATCCCCGAGTAGACTCACTCAAACAAATGAGCTCAATATCTCATATTGACTCATTTGAGCATGGCCATGCGTTTCAGTAATCCTACTCGATCAACGGGCCCACAAATATCGCTCCCGTCATACGAGAGGGATAGATCCCATCTACATCACTCACATCCCTCCGCATAATTCATTACATACCCAGTGCTCGCCTTTATAGTCCACCCAGTTACGGGTGACGTTTGACGATACCAAAGTACATAACTCCTTATGTAGGGAACCGTAGTGACTTCAGGTCTAAAGACTATTCATACTAATAGTCACATGAGAATGTCTATGACACTCATATGACAATCTATGAAACTTTCTCATGGCGGGTCATTCAGTACACATTCTCCAATGTATACCCATGTGTCAACTTGATATCACATATCCATGACTTGTGAGCTCAAGTCATCAGTTGACCTACATGCTAGTCTCCATGCATCAATATTGTCCCTGAATAATTGATGCTTGACTAGGAATAATTTAGTGTAGTGTTCGATACATTATCTCACTATTTATTCAACCAATCGATATAATGCAAATATGAACCTACTACACAAGGACATTATTATACTTAGTTATTCGGCACAGAATACAAAGTAAGTATAATAACCAAACATGCATTTATTAATAATAGAATACGATACAAAATGTCCCTAGTCAATCATCACATAATTGGCTCTAGGGCTCCTACTAACAGAGAGGAAGGGAAGTGTTTGTCTGGTTTTGGGTGGGAGAGAAACTAGTTTCTCTCTTCTATTCTCTTCTTCATCTTCTTCTCTTGATCTTCCTTGTGGTTAGCGCAAGCTTGGAGGCTTCCGGTGGCCGGCGGCGCAAGGAACTAGGGAGGGTGGCCGGCGGTTCCAAACCCTAGAGCTAGGGTTTGTGTTGCCATGAAGAGAAGGTCTTTATGGAGTGCCTCGGTGATCTCGGTTCACGGTAGATCATCGCCTATACGACGTCCGTGAAGGGGGGGACATAAGGTAGAAGGTCGCGAGGAGATCAAGAAGGTATATTTCTTTCCCAAGCTCCTTATGTCTATTGTGTTCCATGTTGGCTAACCTTGTCATTTCATGTTAGTTAGTTTATTATTTTGATTTTTTATTATGGTGAATAATTTACTAACTGGACCCCGTCCATAAACACAAAAGCCAGTGATCCACTCATCATCTTTTTCACGGTCGAACGGTCGAGTAAATTACAAGGCCGATATTTGTAATTGGCCGAGTTGTAATTTGGATCGTTCGATACAACACAAGATGGTCGTTGGGAGACGGGTTTCCATTCGGATTATTTTTTTTAATCTGTAGACATGGAGAGGTCTCTTGGATCGACCAAGTATTTGCTTAAAAAACCCACCAAGCCATACCCAACAACTGGTATCACAGCTGAGGTTTCCGGCATTGTGTGTTTAAGGATTGGTTATTTTTTTTGCATTTTCATACATTTTATTTTGCTGGATGATATGTGGATGTGCGTAGGCTAACTTTGTGTTGCAGGCACTAGATTCCAACTTATCATGGCCAAATAATTGATGTGTGTGATGGATGTGCAATTTATTGTAATTAAGTAATCCTCAGGGTTGACAAGGCTAGGTATTTAATTTTTGTAATTAAATACGACACATGTTTAGCCGGGCTATTTATTTCACTTTCGATCTAGTTTTCATGTACACTCCTTTGTGAAGTATAAGATCGATGATGTAAATAATTAGCTAGTCATTTCGGCTCGGAGATCCCTCAAGGTGGTTTGCATATAAGGAAGGGAGGAGCGGACGAAATGACGTCACGCCTGGAGGCGCATTAGAGACCAAGGGCCATGAAAGTTGGAAAATCTAGGATATTCTGTATTTTCATATATTGGTTATGTGCTTGATTGTGTGGTTGTGCTAAGTTAAAATTTCTCGTAATAAATTACCAAGTGGGAGAGGGACCCTAAGGGTCCCACGACCTCCATTGCAATCTGATATGTGATGCGAACAAGCCCACGTGTTGGCTCTGAGTGGCTTCCTCCATAACGGATAGGCTTGTTCTGCGGATGACAAGGTCAGAAATGATTATAGAGGATTATTGAAGAGCGTATGTACTTCCCCAACGGAAGACACATAATCCTAAATAATTCTCTTAGTGCCATACAATGGTAAACACTTAGATACAATTATTAGTATCCTCCCTAACGGAGTCACTGCTAATAACTTGTACGGTCGAAGTTGACCAACTATTAATCTTACTTGTCAAAAAGTTAGGTTGAAAAGATAGTATGATTAATGGGTAAAACCTTCTCTAACGAATGTAGGGTTTGTATACGTCCACACTAACGTGGCATGCAAATTCTTGGTGTTAGGGGTGTTGGTTGATTTCGAAAATCAATTGTTATGAGAAATTAGTTTATCTTCAATTTCTAAAGTAGTGTATGTTGTGATTCTTAGGATTTTCAAAATAGCCTTTAACCCACTAGTGACCATACTTAAGGAAAACAAATTTAGTGACCACCCCAATTACATAGACTGGAAAAGAAATCTAGACGTTGTCCTTACTGCTAAAGAGTACAAATATGTGCTCTTCGAAGGGTGTCCTAAAATGATGGTCCGCTTCAATGATATTGAGGATCTTGGAGGATAAATCAATGGGGAAAACCAGGTCGATATAATACTCCAAACTCTGCCTAGATGATTTGAGCAGTTCCGGCTCAGCTATAACATAAATAAGCATGAGTATACATTAAGGGAACTACTAGGAGAGCTCCAGGCGGCAGAGGGGCTATTTCGTAAGGGTTCGCAGGCCATGGTCACTCAGATGGTTTATACTTCTATGCCAAAAGGCATGAAGAAGAAGAAACAAGGTGAGTCCAAGAAGGCAGTAGAATCGCAGGGACCTCAGGCTGGTGTGAAGAAACTAAAAGGAAAGCGCTTCACGAGCCAGTAGGCTGGACATTGGAAGGCGAACTGTCCCCGTTGTCAAGAGGAAGGTATATCATTTCTTTTGTCATTGTAACATGTTTAGCGGTGTTATCTACCGGTATTGGTGTGTAGATACGGATGCCACTAAACATGTCTGTAATTCTTTGCAGGGGTTTCAGGAAGCCCAATGACTAGCTAAAGAAAAGATTACCGTCTACATGGGATTTGCTACGGAGGTGGTGACTATTGCAGTGGGAGTTATTTATTTTTCTTTAGATAGGAAAATAAAGTTTTGGTTTTAAGGAGATTGTTTTTATGTACCTAATTTTAGAAAGAACTCTGGTTCAGTTTCTGAGATAATGGATATTCTATTTCTTTTTGTTATGAAAAGTGGAATAGAAAGATTATCTGTTTAGGAACATGGATAAACAATTTATGCAATTAGAACCAAAGTCTCCCATGATGCGAATAATAGCTAATAGTTCATCATCTAATTAAAATAAGAGAAATGTTCCTTCCAAGATGAACCAAACATGTCCTTTGCATCTAAGGCTTGGTCATATTTACATTAGTAGGATTCAAAAGGTCGATAGCCGATGGGCCCTCGGGTTCATTGGTGGTGGGAGTCTTCCCAACCCTTGAATCTTGCTTGGAAGGTAATACAACCAAAAGGCCTTTTGAGGATAAGGGGTATAGAGCCAAAGATATGTTAGAATTGTTCCATTCTGATTTGTGGGGTCCTGTGCATATCCAGGATAGAGGTAGTTTTGAATACTTCATGAGACGAATATTCAGAAGTATGGATACATTTACTTGATGGCCACAAGTCCAAATCTTTGATTAGTTCAAAGAATTCAAGATTGTTGTGGAGAAACATCAAGGTAAAAGTACCAAGACACTACGATCAGATCGTGGTGGTGGGTACCTCTTGGAAAAGTTTAGGACTTACTTATGAGAGACTGGGATTCCATCGCAATTGATTGCACCCGGTACACCCCAACGAAACGATGTTGTAGAGTGAAGGAATAGGACTCTTATGGAAATAGTTAGGTCAATGATGAGCTATTCTGATTTACCTAATTCGTTCTGGGGATATGCTCTAGATACAACTGCGTATATTCTGAGCATGGTACCATCTAAGTCAGTCCCTTCCACTCTCATAGAATTGTGGACTGGGCGAAAGCCTAGTCTAGGACATATTCGAATTTGTGGTAGTCCAGCACATGTGCTGAAGGAAGACATTGATAAGTTGGAATCTCGGACGGAAGTACGCTTGTTTGTTGGCTATCCTAAGGGAACGAAAGGTGGTCTCTACTATAGTTCTAAGGATCAGAAGGTAATCGTTATCACGAATGCCAGATTCTTAGAAGAAGACTATGTAATGAACCATAAGCCCAAGAGTAGACTAGTGCTTGAAGAGATAAGTGTGGGCGTTCCAACTTTAGGACCAATTGTACAAGAGGACACACCACAAGTCACTGCACCCACCGCGTGTCACTGAGGATACACAGGTGGTACCTCGTTGCAGTGGGAGGGTTTTCAGACAGCCTGAAAGTTTCATGTTTTTGGGAGAGTCTTCGAACTTGGTCTCTAGCAAACATGAACCGGATCCTTGGACATACGACGAGGCCCTCCATGATAAGGATGCAGATTCTTTGCAAAGGACAATGAACTCTGAGATAGAATCTATTGATTCTAATTGTGTCTAGGAGTTAGTAGAACTACCCAATGGTGTAAAAGCTATTGGAAGCAAGTGGATTAACAAGAGAAAGAGAGGATCAGACGGGAAAGTTGAGACCTTCAAAGCTAGGCTTGTTGCGAAAGGGTACACTCAGGAAGAGGATATCAATTATGAGGAGACCTTTTCGCCAGTAGCCATGCTTAAGTTGATCCGGATTCTCTTATCTATTGCAGCTCATATGGACTATGAGGTATGACAGATGGACGTCTAGACAGCTTTCCTTAACGGAAATCTTGAGGAGACCATCTACATGCAGCAATCAAAAGGGTTCATTGCAAAGGGCAAAGAGCATCTAGTATGCAAGCTTAATCGATCCATTTATGGATTGAAGCAAGCATCGCGATCTTGAAACATCCGCTTTGATGAAGTAATCCGGTCATATTGATTTACTCAAAGCCCGGATGAGTCATGTGTATACAAAAGATGTAATGAAAACGTCATGGTGTTTCTTGTACTTTACGTAGATGATATTTTGTTAATTGGAAACAATGTTAAAGTATTATCAGACGTAAGGGTCTGGCTATCAATGTAGCTTGATATGAAGGACTTAGGAGAAGCGGGACACATCCTTGGGATCAAAGTCATAAGGGATCGCCAGAAAAGGATGTTGTGCCTATCCTAAGCTTCATATGTTGACACTGTCTTGTCTCGTTTTAGCATGGAAAACTCCAAGAAGGGTTTTCTACCCTTCAGTCATGGAGTACCTCTATCCAAGGAGATGTGTCTTAAAACATCAAAGGAGATAGAGGAAATGAAGGCGGTTCCTTATGCTTCGGCAGTAGGAAGCCTCATATATGCTATGTTGTGCACAAGACCTGATATCTGTTTTGCCGTGGGCATGGTTAGCAGATATCAGAGTAACCCTAGACAAGGACATTGGACTGCGGTAAAGCATATATTGAAATACCTTAGACAGACTAGGGACTATATGCTAGTTTACCGGGTAAATAAATTTCCCTGTGTGTTATACAGACTCAGATTTCCAGTCAGATAGGGACAAGAGTATGTCTACCTCGGTGTTTGTGTTTACTTTAGGAGGTGGAGCCATTGTTTGGAGGAGTGTCAAGCAGAAATGTGTGGCGGACTACACCATAGAAGCTGAATATATGGTTGCCTCATAGGCTGCAAAGGAAGCTGTATGGCTCAGAAACATCATCATGGACTTCGGTGTGATTCCTGGTTTGTCCAGATATATCACAATCTTTTGTGATAACAGTGGTACAGTTTCAAACTCGAAGGAACCACGAGCCCATAAGGCGAGTAAATACATAGAACGCAAGTATCACCTGATACGAGAAATCGTAAAGCGAGGAGAAGTCGTTGTCGCCAAGATTGCATCAGAGGACAACCTGGCAGATCCTTTCACGAAAGCTCTTCTAGCTAGAGCTTTTGATAGGCATGTGGAGGATATGGGAGTCAAATGTATGGTAGTGAGAGAACAGCAATGTCATTATGTATAAGTGGGAGATTGTAAGATGTATACTGAATGACATGAATTTCTTTATATGAACATCTTCATTTTGAAAAAAGAATCACAACTACACTAGGTGCCTATTTATATTAGTACATGTATGAAATCCAATACTACACATTGTAGATAACATGGCATGTGGTGTAACACGAAAGATCATGTTATCAGCCCATTGCCTAGTACAAGTAGAGGCTCACAACCGAGATGAAATTGGGCAAACCATCGGAATGGTTGTAGTGTAATTTGGTGTGGTTGGTCTTGACCATAGAATTACACTAGTGTGTTTTAAGTACATTGAGCAGGACCAAAACCAGAGGTTATCAAATTTGTACTGACTTGATAATTGGATAGGACCTCAAGACTTTATTATGGAGTACGATCCCTTAATCCAGATATAATAACGGGCATATATTATTAACTATTATTTCTTTGATTTACCAATGGGCGAGATCTATTCTGTTAGATCGATTGGCCCCGATAAGTTGGGAGATAATATTAATAATATGATGTGCTGTTGATTATTGACGGAATCCGTGTCTTGGTGAGTCATGTTGATGATGCCCCCTTGATGAGCTCGAAAGATTCATCATGCTAAACCCTACAGGTGGATTTGATCTATAATGATGATAAGGTCGAGTGGTACTAGTCAAGGATCTAGAAGTTAATTAATTTGAATTGTTAGTAATTTAAATTAATTAACGGGCATTCGAGATCTTAAACATGGGGGGATGGATGACTCCTAATATGTGGAGCCCATATGAAAATAAGGGGTTGGTGAGGAAGTTCAGTTAAGATCCTTTAGTGGAATGGATCTTAATTAATGGATCGGGTTTAGATCTATTGGTGGGCTAAGATCCAACTTCTCCTCTTGGTCCCTACCTTAGCCCTATAAATACCCTATGAGATCAAGAAACCAAGGCTTCATCAATTGATCACAACCCAAGGTTTTTTCTCTTCTCCTCTTCTCACTCTCCTAGGTCTTGTGGCCGGTGTAGGGTATGGCTTGGAGGGTTTCCTTAGCGAATACATGGTCGATCCGAGAGACCTCTCCACGTCTACGGATTAAAAAATTAATCCGAGTGGAGTCCCGTCTCCCATCGACCGTCTCGTGCCGTATCCAACGATCCAAATTACAACTTAGCCAATTACCAAAATTGGCCTTGTAATTTGCTTGACCGTTTGACCGTGGAAAAGGCGACAAGTTGATCGCCAACTTTTGTGTTTATGGTCGGGGTCTAGTTAACAATTTATTCATCATGATATAAAATCAAAATAATAAATTATCAAACATAAAATGATGAGACGAACAAGACAAGCACATAATCGACATAAGGTTAATCAAAAGAGCCACTACAAGAATTTTTGGATTCAACAACACCCAATAGACAATGGTTGTTTGAAAAATCGTTGTCTTTTTTTATTTAACAACGGGGTTTTCCAAAACTGTTGATGTTGAAAAAATTTTTGCGAAAAAAGATAACGGTTGTTAATAAATCGTTGTCTTATGTATGTCAAAGACAACAGTTTTTTAAAAACCGATGTCTATTTGATTGGTTACGACAACAGTTTTTAAATAACCGTTGTCTATTGGTGTTGCTTACGTGGTAATACACAATAGCGAGCGAGCGTGAAATTGTAAACGCCCGCTTTAGTTGTTCTCTTTAGTCGTCGCGCGACCTCCCCTTAGTTCATTCCCTGCATTCGCCGTAGTCGCCGAACCCTAACACACCTCAATGATCTTTTCCTTCTTCTCGTTCTTCTTCTCCTTCCTCTTCGCCGCGAGCTACAACACCGAACCCTAACACACCTCAAACTTCCTAGCCATCTTTTCCTTCTTCCCGTTCTTCTTCTTCTTCCTCTTCGCCGCACACAAACAAGACACCTCAAACTTCTCCTCGCGCGAACTAGCCGCCACCATGCCCCTCCTTCCTCCTCTTGTGCCGATTTGCCGAATTGGAGAGATATCAAGGTAATGTTTGCTCTTGTTCGATTTTGTACAGTAGGTTTGAGTCTAACATTTCAAGCGACTCGATTGTGTTTTGGATAGTAGGTTTGAGTCGAACATTTCAGCATTTTGGGCGTCGTTCTCTCTTGCGAGTGTTTGTTGGAGAGCAATCCAGACGGTACCTGGCGTCTCTATCTCTCTTCTACCACTCTTCAAGGTGATGAAACCCTTCTCTAGTTTCAGTTTATTGGTTTCAGTAGGGACATCCAATTCAGATTTCTAATCTATCATCTTCTATGTTTCTTGTATAAAGTTTCTTTTAAAATATTAAACACTAGACGCAAATTGATATTTAATGAAGATTGTATAGTTGAAATCAAAAATCCTATTATCAAATACCCTAATCCAATTAAATCCTATTATCACAAATCCTTCAATGAAACAATCCTATATTTTTTTATTTACTTCTAAAGGTTATTTGTGGGGTTGTGGAAAAAATTCAATTTTTTCTTACTAACTCGTTAATGAGTGTTGATATATGCAAACCCACCAATTAATTTATCTTATTATTTTTCTCCCTTATTTACTTGTTTTTGCTTCAAGATTGATTGTATATATTGTAAGCTATGAATATGTGATGTTTCTAATTGTTCGTTATGTAAAGATCTAGTTATATAATGTACAATTATTTTGAAGGTAGGTGTTGGCTCATTCCTAGTTGATTAGTACTTGTAACAAAAATGGACAAAGAATGGATGCCAAAGGATAGACTATCACGTGAATTTGATATTGGAGTAGAATCTTTCTTACAATTTGCACTAAATAATGCTAACGATCCTAATGCAATACCTTGCCCATGTGCAAGATGTGGTAATATAAAGAAGAAAAATCTTCAAACTATAAGGGCGCATTTTTATTGTAATGGTATGGATTTAACATATCATACATGGATATGGCATGGGGAAAGATCGTTGATAGGGAACTTAGTGAATGGTAATGATCGAGTAGGGCAAGATCAGACAAATCTTTTGCTGAGGAGCCTATAGACATGGTGCAGGCTGTATATGATAGTTATGTTGAGAATCTATGCCAGTTCAATATGCTGCTTGAAGATGCTGAGAAATGCTTATATCCAAGATGTACAAAATTTACAAAGTTATCTACAGTTGTGAAATTATTTAACTTGAAGGCAAAATATAGTTGGAGTGATAAAAGTTTCACTGATATACTTAGTTTGTTTGGAGAAATGCTTCTAGATGACAATGAATTGCCTTTATATATGTATGACGCAAAGAAAATCTTACGTGCATTAGGGATGGATTATGTCAAAATTCATGCTTGTCCTAATGATTGTATCTTGTATCGAAAAGAGTACGACGATTTTACCAATTGCCCTATTTGTGGGACATCAAGGTGGAAGTTGACCGACAAATCTAAAATAAAAGGAGTTCCTGCAAAGGTCTTGTCGTATTTCCCTCCTATTCCAAGATTTCAAAGAATGTTTCGGAATAAGGCGATATCCAAGGAGTTAACATGGAATGCTGATAAAAGAATTCATGATGGATACTTACGTCATCCAGCTGATGAACCTTCCTGGAAATTAGTTGATCGCATGTGGCCAGATTTTTCTTCTGAGCCAAAAAATTTGAGATTGGCTATATCAGCAGATGGGATCAATCCCCACAGTTTGATGAGTTCTGCATATAGTTGTTGGCCAATTTTAATGTACAAATGTTAGTACAATATATTTTATGTTATGTGATATTTTTGACTGTATTTATGTTTTATAGTTGACATATGATGTTCCCTCAATATGGAAGAAGGGATGTTTGATTTCAGCAAGTAATAAGTGGCGTTAGTTTAAATCCCATCTCACTCAGACATTCTTTTCAAACAAGGCTGACAAACCCGAAGAGTTATATGAACCACCTAGTGGCTATGGTCATACAAGAGATGATTGGATGTCTTTTGTCCTTAGTCGATTGTCTGATGACTTCATTGTAAGTTTAGTTTTTCGTTGTTTCAAAATAAGTAAGTAGACTTTAAGACAATTGACGAATCAGCAAATTTGATTTGTTTACATATGTTTTACTTGACTAGAAACTAAGTGACCAACAAAAGGAAAAAAGGAAGAAGAACATATACACTCATCACCTTGCTCGTAAAGGCTATGCACAATATGCTTAAGAAATAGTATGTATATTTCAAAAATTTTCATAATACTAGACTGTTCTTTTTCTTATTAGCATCGTGAAATGCTTATAACAATAGTTTATTTGTTGCATTTATAACCATTCTTAGTTGCCATACATCATTCAATTGTTCTTGTTCTTAGGCAAATGAATTATGTGAAGATAATGAAATCAATAGAGCTATTATTTGGATGAAAGGAAGAGTCAATAAAGAAGGGAAATTCGATGGCCAAGAGTTAAAACAAACAATAGACAAGATTGTGAGAAATTATACATAAAAATCAATTATTGTATTTCAATGAAATCTTACAAACTAGTTTATTTTTTCATTTGGATGATAGGATGATTACATACAATAGAAACGTCAGGGTACATTGGAAATAACAGAGGCAAAAGAAGATATTCTTACCAAAGCACTCAATTCAAAAGAACATGGTGGGCGTGTGAGGGGTGTTGGAGGTCATATTATTCCAACATTATTCTTTTGTGTTGTTGGAAAATGGAAGACTGACGATGTTGACAGAGAGCTAATCATTGAGCAAAAGGGAGAGTTGGTGGAGGCTAAAAAATTAATTCAAGAACAAGATGTACGTATTCAAAAACTTGAAGTAATTGTCTACAAAAATGGTACATGGGGAAGTGATATTGATGGCAAAGGCAGTTGCTCGGTAATGTTACCTCAACAAAATGATAATGAAATGAAAACTGACAAGATTTCCCCTCATGAAGAGTTGAATGATGTCGAAGTGGAAGTTGTGGACAAAGCATTTGCTTTACAAGTATATAAGTTATTATGGTAATATATATTACTGAAATTCAGAGTTAGTACAATTCAATGACACAACTATTTATCTTTTAGGGTAAATATGTGATTTTGACATTAGATTCTAGCGCAGACATTGCTGCATATGGGACAGTTATTAAGGCCAATGGAGTTAATCACTTTATCCATGGTATTCCATTACCCAAGAATTGTATGCGTGTTTCCATCGTTGAAGCAATTAAAAAATCAGCACGTTTGCTAGTTCCAATTTCCAATGAATGTGAAACTATTGGTGATGTTGTTGGAACACATGTGGCTTGGCCAAAACACTTGCTAATGCTACGACAGGAGGTACATCTAAGCTAATATTTCAAAGTAATTATTTGTAAAATTATTTAGTATTGCACCTATCTATCAAGCTAACATTTCTAATTGTTCAAAGCCTCAAATGAAGAAAACTGCCCGTGTAGGAAATAACCAAACTTTGGCATCAAGTGTGCCAAAATCGTTGCACATGCTATATTGTTATACAAAGCGTGCTCTCGAAAATGGAAGGAACTTGTCAATTATTTTAGAACATGAGGTATTTCAGGATGATTATGAACTGAACTTGCACTTTAAGGACAACAGTCCTTTGTATCACTTGGAGCCTATTTTAGGAAATTGTGTGGTTGTTTATATATGGTAAGTTTTCGAATTACCTTCAACTTTAATGTTTGTTTTATTTGTTCTTAGACATACTTTATTTGATTAGTAATACTAATATAATTCTGATTTTCTATTATTTTAAATGGTAGGAATCTTTATAAAAAGTTAGTGAAAGAAAACAAGATTGATAAATTCAGATTTGTAAATCCGCACAGCATCCCATACTTTCAACAAACCACACAGGACAAAATAGGTAAAACTAAACGGTTGAACCAGAGGGTGTGTGTTTTAGTGGATAGGATGAGTGGTGCATCAGTTAATCAATTGATTTTGGTGCCAAGTTACAACGGGTAATTGACATTCATAATAACATTTTTAATTATTTTTAAGAGAATTGCACTGATTATGTGTTTGTGTGTAGTTTCCATTGGCATCTCACTGTTATTAAACCTCATAAGGAGATTATTTACTTCTTGGATTCCCTATGTCATCGCATTCGCGATCAGGATTGGAAATATGTTGTCGAAATGTGAGTTCATATATTATTTTTATTATGTAGTTAATTTAGTCATAAAACAATCATATATCAACTATATTGTATGTATACATGAAGGGCGTTAAAATTGTTTAATTCATACAATGGAAGGAAAGGAAGAAAGAATGTACAATGGGAAGTAATCAAGGTATGTGTACTTCTATTTCAATCAAATATTTTAATATGTATATTGGTCATTAACCATATGAATTGTCTTTAACGTAGGTTCCTAGGCAGCCAGATAAACAATGTGGTTATTACGTAATGAGATTTATGAGACAAATTACTGAAGAAATTGCAACAATTGAGGGCGATGCATTGCGATCGATAGTAATATTATCTTTATTATCTCAAATAATTAGAAGTTATTTTGTTATCATTTTTTCAATTAATTATGTTTTGTTATTTAAGATTATATAGTTCATGTGTGTTCGCAGTTCACACAAGTGGAGTACTCTCATCAAGAAATTGATGAAGTGTGCTCTGAGATAGTCGAATGCATACAAGATTATATTTATGAATAGGTATGTACAAGTTCCTTTTCTTCTTATTATTTTTCTACTATTTTAAACAAATTTGGGCCAAATGTTTTATTTTGTGCATGACTATTACTTGGAGCCGTATTAATCTAATTTGTTTAATATTCTGTTGTTGTGTTTGTGTAGATAACCCTTTTCTGAGTTTTGATATCATTTATAGGCTTAAATTTTATTTTATATTTAATCAGTTGATCTCTTAATAGAAACTTAAGTTTTGGTGATTATTTATACTAACAGTTTAAATTTCTAGGAAGAGCCTAATCCATAAGTTGATAGCTAACATGATTGCTGTGAGCAAACATGATAGCTATCATGAATTCTCTTTGAAGCGAGATCTGAATGTTGTCAATAGCTAACATTGATATCGTGTTGCTGTGATAGCTAACATGAATTCTCTTTGAAGTAAGATTTGGGCTACCTAGCTACTTCCTTTGTAACGCCTGAAAATTCTCGAAACTAATTTTAGAAATATCCTAGAATTTATTCCGAATTTATGGATATTTTTATAGAATTTTTCCATGGACAAATAAGGCAAAAAGGAATAAATATAAAATGTGCAGTAAAAAGAAATAAGGGGAGATTTGAACCCTAGACCTTTTCGTGAGAAAAGAATGGGCGAACCAACTGAGCTAATTTGCTTTTGTTGAAATAGATTAAGGGAAACAATAGATAAGGTATAATTAGGTAAATTCGCCCCCCATAAGTATAAAAGAGGGAGTTACGAGTTTTAGGTTAATTTTCTCCCAACCTAGCGACGCCGACGCCCTCCCTCACGCACGCGACCTCTCCTCTTCCTCTCTTGCGTTTTCTTCATCTTCTCCTCTTCTTTTGCCGCCTAAGACAAAGGGGAAGCCAAGGGAAGGTCTCAAGAGGCCCTATTCTCTACGGGGACCCTCGTAGACGCGAGGAGAACGCCAAGAAGCAAGAAGAACATTGTAGTTCGACGTTCTCTCGGGAATTTCAGATTTTATTAGTAAGGAAAACCTAGCGCGGGATGTAAGTATCCCTCACCTGCAGTATAAGTAGTTTCGGTTGAGTTTTCATATGTCTTATTTCCTTGTATGTATGTTTTACGATTAGAAATCGTAAATTATGAACAAGCACGCACATTAAGTGTTTGTTAATGTAGCGACCCGCCTTCTCTGCCTTAGACGGATCGTTACTTTTTGTCTACTTCTCGATTCTAATGCACGACTAAAAATGCGGAAATCCTTTTTTTTTTTCTTTTTAATCTATCTGAGAATGATATTCTAACTTAAATAGTCATGCATGATACCATGTCACACTTTCTTTCTCAAAAACTCGTAAGAACATACTTATTGAAACTTGCCTCGCTCAACTCAGCTTGCGGATATCAGTCGACTGGTACTGTACCAGTCGACTGGTACGCCTGAAATCTGAAAATTTAGATTCGAAACTTAGTTTCCAAAAGCCACCAAACTTATAGATTCAAGCCATAACAAGACACAACACCATTTCTATACTCTATACCAGTTTTCTGAATAATTTAGCCAATCAAAACGAATCCATAAACTTGAATTTAGGACTTTTGTGGAATTTAGCAAGTTATGAAAAATCTACATAGACTTTAAGCTAGAGTTTGTACCAAACTTAACTTCTAACCATTTAAATTCATCATGCAAGATTCTATAACATTGCTAAAGCATTATGGAATGCAACTTTTCTAAGCATAATTGAGCAATAAGAACTCGATTCAAAGGGGAACTAGCTCTATCTTGGCACATGCATCAATATCTCCAACAAAGTATCAATATTCAAAACTACTCACACTTCTACTCATCCAATGCAATCATAAGGATATGTATGCTAAATGAAATGACATGGAATCTTTATTCTACGAAATTGAGCATGTAAAACTATCCAAGGCTTAAAAGTTCGCTAAACTCCATAAAGCAATAACTTG
>JAGFNQ010006562.1:22605-71702 GCA_024364735.1 Boesenbergia rotunda | reverse complement strand
TAGTCTCTACTACTCCATATGAGACGTGGAATAGTAAGAAACCTCACTTAACTCACCTTAAGATATGGGGTTGTCCTGCTTACGTGAAGCGGACTGTATCAGACAAATTGGATGCTAAGTCTGATAAATGTCTATTTATTAGATACCCTAAGGAAACAAAGGGTTACCAATTCTATCATCCCTTGAAACAAAAGGTGTTTGTTTCAAGGCATGCTGTATCTCTGGAAAAGGAATTTCTTTTACAAGAAAACAGTGGGAGTGGCATTGAACTTGATGAAGTTCAAGAAACTCCAATAGACATTCAGAGACACCTAGTCTAGACCCACAACCAATAACTCATAATGATGAGCTATCAGTTGAACCTAAAACAACACCACCTCTTCGTAGGTCTGATAGGACACGCAATATTCCAGAGAGATACGGATTTCTCATAAGTGAATAGAACGACGTGTTACTCATAAGCGATGACGAACATATCAGTTATGAAGATGTTCTGAAAAGCTCAGAAAGGGACAAATGGCTTGAAGCCATGAAGTCGGAAATGGATTCCATCTACGAAAATCAAGTATGGGACTTGGTTAACCCACCTGAAGGGATTAAGCCCATAGGGTGCAAGTGGGTTTTCAAGAAGAAAACCGACATGGAAGGTAATGTTGTTACCTTTAAGGCTAGATTAGTGGCAAAAGGATATCGTCAGAAACAAGGAATTGATTATGACGAAACCTATTCGCCAGTAGCTATGCTTAAATCCATTCGGATGCTCCTGGCCATAGCAGCTCATTATGATTATGAGATGTGGCAAATGGATGTGAAAACAGCTTTCCTTAATGGAAACCTTCTTGAGGATGTATACATGATACAACCTGAAGGTTTCACATCGGTTGATAAAACCAAAGTATGCAAGCTTCGACGATCCATATATGGACTGAAGCAAGCATCAAGGAGCTAGAACATCCGTTTTGATGAGACAATCAAAGAGTTTGATTTCTCACAAAATCCTGACGAACCTTGTGTGTACAAGAAGGTTAGTGGGCGTGCAGTCGTATTCCTAGTGTTATATGTCGATGACATATTGCTTATAGGAAATGATATATTAGTCTTATAGTCGGTTAAAATTTGGTTGTCCAAAACTTTCTCCATAAATGACCTGGGAGAAGCAACCTATATCCTTGGGATTAGAATATATAGAGATAGATCAAAACGGTTGCTTGGTCTTTCGCAGTCTACATATATAGACCAAGTGCTAAAAAGGTTTAGCATGTCGGAATCCAAGAAAGGTTACCTTCCCATCAGGCATGGGATCAACCTTTCAAAGTCTATGTGTCCGCGCACAGAAGACGAGAGGATTTGCATGAATAAGATTCCTTATGCATCCGCGATAGGATCTATCATGTATGCTATGTTATGTACTAGGCCCGATGTATCGTATGCTCTGAGCGTCACGAGCAGATACCAGTCTGATCCAGGAATAGATCATTGGGCTGCTGTCAAAATAATCCTTAAGTACTTAAGAAGAACTAAGGATGTGTTCCTAATATATGGAGAAGGAGATATGATAATACGTGGGGTATACAGATGCCAGTTTCCAGACAGATAAGGATGACTCCAAATCTCAGTCTGGATACGTATTTACTTTGAATGGAGGCGCAATAAGTTGGAAGAGTTCCAAACAAGACACCGTAGCGGATTCAACCACGGAAGCGGAATATATCGCAACTTCGGAAGCAGCAAAGGAAGCAGTCTGGATCAAGAAGTTTGTCTTCGAACTTGGTGTGGTTCTAACCATTGATGAAGCAGTGTCGGTTTACTACGACAACAATGGAGCTATTGCACAAGCAAAGGAACCAAGGTCTCATCAGCGATCCAAACACGTGCTTCGCCGCTATCATCTGATCAGAGAGATTATAAGTAGGAATGATATACAAATTGAGAAAATTCCCACTGAAAGGAATTTAGTGGATCCTTTAATTAAGGCCTTGCCTCAAAGAAAGTTTGAGGGTCATGTTAGAGCCTGTGGTATTGGATACCGTAGCGATTGACATTAGGCCAAGTGGGAGTTTGTTAGTAATATGAGAGAAGTGTCCTAAGGCAATCGCCTTATGATTGTAATCATTTACTTTAATAAATGAATATTCACTATTTGAGTATACATGTTCGTATATTTGATTGAGATCTTAAACTCATTTACTGAATGTCCGCAATACAATTCACAGCATGAGAGAATTTGTGATGAATTCACAACTAGTGATTATCTCTACATGTGCAATTGTGAAGTATTGAAATTGTCCCTAGTCGATGAATTGATAAATACAGACACTATCAATTCTGTTGAGACTAGCATGGGTTATTCTCTAATCAGCTGATTCTCACTGGCTGGTGACATTGGGATGTCCGGAGATAAACATGAATGCTAGTTAAGGGAACTAGTTCATTAGAGTGACTAGCGGTAAAACTTCATATGGTAATCTACATATAGATATGTCAATGAAGTTCTTACTGCAGCTTAAATGCGATGTTCCTTTGACTTGCGGTGTTCAAGTCATCTTGGTCATATAGACTTATACTTTGACATCTTAAGCAAGCATCTCCAAGGAGGTGTGGACCCAGGATGATAGGGTATAAGCCGAAGTGCCCGAAGATGTTTGAACAGCCTACAAAGGATTCACCACTCCTTGCGAGGAGATGTATACCCAAGGCCTATCGTCGGATTGTTACTCGAAGCCTCTGGCCAGAGCATCACATGTTGCGAGTATGAATCTCTCAGAAACATGAGAGTAACTAGAATCCGTTGGACGAGAAAGATATTACTTGGGCTAGGTGTGACGTAGTCAGCCTAGTGGGGACTGACACACATAGACCGTGTCCTGAACCAAGTGGGTATAAGATGGTGAAGGGAATGAGGCACGATTCATTAGAGCTGCTGAAGGGTTCAGAATTATTTCTGAGGTCAACCGTTGATCTTTCGATTAATTGGGGGTCATGATGTACTATTAGGTGCCACTCATGATCGTTCTATAATTGGTTGATTATAGACGGCCAACATAAATCGAAAGCCTATTTAGTCACACGCACTACGAGTAATCCAAGGGATTTAAAACGAGTTGAAAATTGGATTTTCCAATCAAGAGAAATAAGTCGAATCTGAATTTATCAGAGGCGCATCGGAAGCTTAAAATGGCTAAGTCTTTTGAAGGCTTATGGGACGAATTAAATGAGTTTAATTCGCGAGGAGGCGGCTTAGTTTGGCCGGCCAAAAAGGGTCCCCACCCTCTTTGGTTTGGCCGGCCACAACAAGGAGGGAAACCAATTTATTTGGTTTAAATTATAAAATAAATCAAGCGCGATTTATTTTATAAAATTATAGATAAATAAATTTATATAAAGAAATTTATATAAAGAGATTTATTTTCATGGAAATTAAAATAAACCTTGGATTGGTTTATTTTATTTTATAAAATCAATTATGAATTGATTTTTCCATGATAAGAAAAATTTATATAATAAATTTTTTTTGTGAAAATTTATTCCATAATAAAAGGGGAGATGTGTTTGTTTTTATTATAAAGTTAGTTATAATAAAACTTGGCATAACGGAATAATTCATAATAAAATTTATAAGATAAATTTCTTATGAAAATTTATTCCGTTAAAGGGGAGACTTGGCAATGGAGAGGCTACTATATAAAGGAACCATGGCAAGACTTGAATTCCAATCAAGAGATCAAGTAGCAAGCCCTCTCTCTCTCTCCTTTTCTCCCTCTCCTTCCTCTAGGGTCGGCGCCATCTCCTCCTTCTAGGGTCGGCGCCTTCTCCACCCTCTAGGGTCGGCGCCTTCTCCACCCTCTAGGGCCGGCGCCTTCTCCACCCTCTAGGGCCGGCGCCCCTTCTAGTTGTCATGAGTCATCTCCACCAAGAAGGTGCTGAAGAAGAAGAAGAAGCGGGTCGCAACTCCTTCCTTCCCACGGAATCTTGATTCCGTTACTTGGTGGTTAGTTTTCCATCTCTCTCTCTTGATATTCTTGTCGTGCCTTTAGAGAATCTAGTAGTTCTTGTCGGCACGAAACTCGTGGCTTTGCGAAGTCATCCCGAAGAGAACTCGGCGTGGACGCGAATAGAGGCGAAGCTTCCAAGGGACGCTACGGTTGGATCTCGTCCCTTACTTCGAGTTACGCGAGGTATTGAGTAAATTAGTTTACTTTCTGCAAAATTTTAATTTATGATCATGTCCACAGATCATAAGGTTGCATGCTAGATACGTGGTTAAAATAATTTGAGAAATTATTTATGCTAATTCTTCCACTGCACATAATTATTTTTTAAAATTACGAACCCGTATCCATGTCAACATGCACCCGGTCCCAACAAACATTACATAAGCTAGGGAATACATGAAAGAACAAAACCCTACTTCATGCACATGCAACAACTTACTTCCACCCCTTGGCCGAGAGGTATTTGACCCTCTACATCATGAAGGGTGTTCGAACATCATTCATTCATCACTCATCTACTATGAGAAAGTAGCAACAAGCATGTAGAACCATTATCTAAATTTAAACACAACAAAAGGTGAGAAAAACTTCCTTGGCTGAAAGTTCCTCAGGGTCTTTTCTTTCATTTTTCTTTCACACAACATCACAAGCAATTGTAGGAGATCATAAATACACATAATAAGCCATTATGTTACAGGTGAGGGAGTCTTACCACTTGCGCTAAAATCCCAAAAGATGTCCTAAACTTTGGAGAAGAAAAAGGGGCTCTTAAACTTGGTGTTTCCTCTTGTTCTTCTCCTTTTCTTCTTCCGGTTCGTGGGGCTTGGTTTTGGGTTGCAAGGGGCTCTAGAATTTCGGTAAGGGAGAGGAGGAAGAGGAAAGGTTTGGTGGAAGAGAAATGGGAGTTTTCTTGGCCGAAATGCCTTAGGCATTTTCCCCTTTCCATGCTCTTTTATAGGGAGTGAAAAGGTAGCCACCTTTCCAATGGTGCCTCTTCATTCTTTCATGTGTCTCTTCACTTATTTTCTACTCATCTACAATTTCCCCTCTCCTCCTAATAGCACTCCCCTTCTGGGTGAATTGGTTACTTGTGCATTCCTAAGGCTTGACTTTTCTTTGAGGTCCAAGGTTCAATCCTTGGCACCTCCTCTTCTTTTTGCTTTCTCTTTCTTTTATTAGTTTTTTCCAAGCCCGCATAACCAAAGCCCACCTAGAGAATGCTACTTATTTAATTCATACACATGCATATGCATATCATTATTCATTCATATATGTGTAGGATACTTAAGCATAACATTAAATATAATACCTAAGCTTAATTATCACATATCCACTACGTGTCAAGATAATGTCTAACATTTCTTTATTCATAACTTTTCCCCCTAAATTCATAATATTATTCTTGGCCACATGTTCCATTATTACTACGCTAGAGCGGAAAAATTTGGGGCGTTACACCTACTCAGTTTGTTAGGAGAAATACTTCTAGATGACAATGAATTGCCTTATCTTTATATGATGCAAAGAAAATCTTATGTGCATTTGGGATGAATTATGTGAAAATTCATGCTTGCCCTAATGATTATATCTTACACCGGAAGGAGTATGAGGATTTAACCAATTGCCCTACTTGCAGGATGTCAAGGTGGAAATTGGGCCACAAAATTATGATAAATGAAGGAGTTCCTACAAGGGTTCTGTGGTACTTCCCCCCTATTCCAAGATTTCAAAGAATGTTTAGGAATAAAGAGATATCTAAGAAGCTGACTTGGCATGCTGATAAAAGAATTCGTGATGGATATTTATGTCATCCAGCTGATACATCATCTTGAAAATTAGTTGATTGTAAGTGGCCAAATTTTGCTATTGAGGCAAGAAATCTCAGATTGGCTATATCAGCTAATGGGATGAATCCCCATGGTTTAATGAGTTCTTTGTTTAGTTGGTGGCCAGTTTTAATGATTACTTACAATCTTCCTCCATGGTTGTGTATGAAGAGAAAATTTATGATGCTCACATTGTTAATTTCTAGTCCCAAACAGTCGGGAAATGATATTGATGTTTACTTAGCACCTCTAATTGATGGCTTAAAATGCTTATAGGATATAGTTGTTGAAGCATATGATGCATATCGACAAGAAACTTTCTTACTTAGGGCTATCTTACTATGGATGATCAATGATTTTCCAACATATGGGAACATGTTAGGATGTATTGTGAAAGGATATCATGCATGTCCTATTTGTGGTGAAAAAAACCTATTCAACAAGGTTGAAGCATAGTAGGAAAATGTCATATACAAGTTATAGAAGGTTTCTACCTGCAACTCATTCTTATCGAAGGCAACAGAAGGCATTTAATGGGAACTAGGAGTTTAACCCTGCATGAAAACCATTAAGTGGCGATGAAGTTTTTGAAAGAGTTGAAAGAATTAATTGTCATTTGGGAAAAATGAGTGGGAAGTCTCAGTAGAAGAAGGACGATGTAAAATCATGTTGGAAAAAGAAATCAATATTCTTTGAACTTCAGTATTGGAAACATCTACACATTTGACATATTCTTTATATGATGCACATTGGAAAGAACATCTGTGAAAGTCTTATCGGATCCTTACTTGACATTCCAGAAAAAACAAAGGATGGAGTAGCAACAAGATTAGACCTTTTGGAAATGAATGTCAGGACAGATTGGCACCAAGGATGGGGGAGAAGAAAACATTTTTGCCAGTAGCCTGTTATACACTTAGTAAGGATGAGAAAAGAAAATTTTTGAATTCTTTGTTTGGAATACAACTTCCATCACATTACTCATCTAATGTTAAAAACCTCGTGTCGTTAAAGGACTTGAAACTTGTTGGCCTTAAGTCACACGACTACCACGTTTTAATGCAACAATTGCTTCCAGTGGCCATCCACGGTGTCTTGCCCAAACATGTTTGAGACACTATCACTCGCTTGTGTTTCTTCTTCAATGTGTTATGTAATAAAGTGATAGATGTCTCAAGGTTGGATGATATGCAAAGAAAGATTGTGATGATATTATGTTTACTTCAAAAGTATTTCCCCCTTCAGTTTTTGATATAATGATTCATTTAACTGTTCATCTTGTGCAAGAGGTGAAATTGTGTGGACCGGTTTGTTATAGGTACATGTACCCATTTGAAAGATACATGAAGATTTTGAAAGGTTATGTGCAAAATCGCAATCGACCTGAAGGGTATATAGCTAAATGTTATATTGTTGAAGAGGCTGTTGAATTTTGCTCAGACTATCTATGTAGTGTGCACACTATTAGGATCCCATCAAGTCATCGACAACTAGAACTTACTAAGCCTTTATCAGGTGCAGTAGTCCACTCCACTACTCATGATGAGTTAAAGCAAGCACATCGTTATGCATTAGCAAATGATGTTGAGGTTGATCTCTATATCGAGTAATGTCTCCAACTTATTAATATTTTCATGTCATTTGCTTACGTTTTATTGGTTTATTTATACCTAATAATTTGATTAGGAAACACATGGCGTATTTGAATGCAAAATTTCCTCATAAGGCTAAGTCCAAGAAGTGGTTACACGATGAGCATAACTAAATGTTTACTACCTGGTTGCGTGATCAGGTAAGTTCCTTTAGTATTACATATTGGTATACATTCATTATCATATTTATGCATAACTAAAAATTTATTACATAAAAAATATTAAAAAAATGTTGGACCAGGTAGCAGATGAACCTGGGGTGACCGGCCCGACCCACGGAAGTTTCCCACTGGTCACTAGGGTAAATCGGGAAGCGCCGCAGTAGGAGGTATAAAAGCCCAACGTCCTAGGGTTCGCATCCCATTTGAAGGAAAAATTCCTACAAAATATACTGTATTTAGGGATCGAACCGTGGATGCCTAGGATAACAACTCGTCGCCCTACTACTATACCATAGCCTCGGGGACATGTAGTTGACCATTCCACTCATCAAGTATCAAAAAAATTGAAGTGGATAACACGCGGACCTAACAAGCAAGTCCTAAAGTACTCAAGTTATTTGATTGATGGAGTTACTTATGCTACAAAAGAGCATGATGATATACGAGTTGTTCAAAACTCCGGAGTCAGTTTAGTTGCAAAGACAATGTAATTTGCTAGTGACAAGAATAAAAATCCTATTGTGTTAGATATGATTTTTTATGGAGTTATAGAAGAAATATGGGTAATTAATTACCATAAATTTCAAATTCTAATGTTTAAATGTAATTGAGTGGAGCATAATAACAACATTAAAGTAGATGATCTTGGTTTAACGTTGGTAAATCTCAATAGACTTGGATTCAAATATGACACTTTTATCTTGGCCAGCCAAGCAAAGCAAGTATTTTACATTGAAGATCCTTCATGAAGTGTTGTACTTGCAACTTCAAACAGAGAGTACTTTGAATACCTAAAGGGCGAAGAGTTAGAGGACACTACAATCCACTATCAATGTTTTAGTAGGGGGTTACCATCAATGGATGTTGACACAGAAGATGATAATGAACCACCATGTATTCATGGAGACTATGATTGAAGTTGGGTTAACAATATTTAATTGTTGTTTTTTTGCTTTTGAATATGAGTTTGTAAACAATTTAAATTGATATGTTATTTACCTTTGAAGCTATTTTTGTGGGCAATATTGATATGTTATCTTGCTTTCAAAGCTGATTTGTTATCATATTCCTGCATGTTTATGCTTTTATCTTTCATTTTTTTTATCATACTGTTGTGAGTTTGTTGCTGAAAAATTACATGTTCCTGCATGTTTATGATTTTGTAAACAATTGTTGTGAACCATTCCTGCATGTTTATGATTTTGTGGACAATATTGATATGTTATCTTGCTTTCAAAGCTGATTTGTTATCATGTTCCTACATGTTTATAACTACAACTTATGTTGATCAATAGAAGTTGTTGATACTATGGAATCCTCTACAAAGCTTAAATCAAGTTTTGATGGTTGTAACACGGTTGCAAAGAGTAATAGATTAGGACAACATGCGACAATGAGGAAGCGTAAAGAAACAATTACTTATGCCACGGGAGAGAGTTGGGATGGTAATACAGTGTTGGATTCTACAGACACCAAAACCACAAGAACGTCTAAAGTTTGTACACACTTGGATAAGCTTGCTAGGCAAAGGATCCAAGGAATTAGAAAGGATGTAGCATTCAATAAACTTGGACAACCAATAGGAGAAGCTGCTGTTGCAGTGTAAAGTTATATTGGTGTGCTTGCTCGAGAAAAGGTTAATATTAGATACAAGACTTGGAAGCATGTCCCAACTGATGTTAAAGAATTGATATGGGAACCAGTTAACGTAAGTAAGTTAGCATGTTTTAACAATTATAATATTCACATGCTTGTGATATATTTAATGTTCATGTTAATCTTATTAATGTATTTCCACTTATGTGATGTATAGTTAACGTACAATGTTGACACAAGGTGGAAGAAGGGATGCTTGAAATCAGTAAATAATAAGTGGCGTTAATACAAAACTCATCTCACTCACATTCATTTTAAGCAAGCTTGATAAACCCGATGAGTTAAATGAGTCACCTACTGGGCTATGATATTACAAGAGATAATTGGAGTTCATTTGTCATTAGTCGCATGTCTAAAGATTTCATTGTAAGATTCTTAATTTTTTTCTTTTTAAACTAATTGACCATAAGTCATTATTTATATTCAAATTTGATATGTCGCATGTTTGAAATAACTAGAAACTAAGTGATAGACAAAAAGAGAGAAGAAAACAACATATATATCCTTATCAACTTTCACGTAAAGGATATGCACGCTTTGTTGAAGAAATAGTAAGTAGTTTTAAAGCATATTTCCTTGTTGTAGTATTTTTGAAGCATAATTCACATAAAATTATTTCACATTTCTTACTGGATTTTCTTTTGTAGGCGACTAAATTATGTAACGATGATGACATCAACAGAGCTATTATGTGGAAGAAAGGACAAGCCAACAAAGAAGGAGACTTTAAAGGCAATGCTTTGATAAAAAGAGTACAAAAGATTGTAAGCAAATTAAACAATACACAAAAGCTGCCATTTATGGAAATGATAACTTTTAAAATAATATTTTTTAATGTTCCATAACAGGATGATTATATACAACGAAAGAGGGAGGGTAAGCTGAAATTGAAGGGAAAAAGAGGATATACTTACCAAGGCACTTGAGACTGAAGAATATATCGGGAGTGCTCGGGGTATTGGAGGTCATATTAACCCAACAATATATTTCAATGTTGGTAGAACAGGGAAGAAATCTGATGTTGCCCAAGATATAATCACTGAACAAAAAAGGGAGCTGATGGAGGTGAAGAAGCAAATTTCATAACAAGATGCAGGTATACAAAAACTTGAAGTAATGGTGTATAAAAGGGTGCATGCGACAATTCAATTGATGACAAAGGTAGTTGCTCGGTGAAGTTACATCAGATGAATATCGATGATGATGACATACAGATTTTGTGTAAAGATGATGTTTTACAGGTATAATACAAGTTATAGTTATATTCATTAATATTATAGAGTTATGAACTTAATATAAACGACATGCCTATTTGTATTTTAGGGTAAATCAGTTGCATTAACATTGGAATCTAGTACAAATATTGCTGCATATGGTACAATTGTTTATATCAATGGACCGGATAAAATGCTTCATGGTGTTCCATTTCCCAAGAATTGCATTCGAGTTTCTATTGATGAAGCATTGGACAAATTAGCTGTAACGCCCGCCTTTCTCCCACACCTCTTGGTGTGGCGAGATGGGCGTCATTACGCTAAACATACATGTGCATAACAATAGAACATCTTAATGCAGCGGAAACATTTTTTTCTTTTCTAAACATGCTTTTAATCATGCAACTAAACACATGGAACATTCATACATGACATCATATCATAACTTAACCATTCCATGACTTATTCATAATCATCATAAGCAGTATGTACTTATCCATAAAGGTAGCATCATAAGTCTTAAGTCATCTATTAGTCATAACCATAAAACGTAGCATCAAATTTAAGAAAACATTTTCGCATCCAAGACATGCATTATGTGAGAATACAAGAATCTTTTGCCAAGTCACTGCTACACACACACATGCTTCTGCCTCTCCTGCGGCTTCCCTTAATAACCTCTTGCTTGATCTGCGGTACGAGGAAAATAAAACTATATGCACAAAGGCTTAGTAAAACCCTTTCCTACTCACTAAAACCATACGTCACTTAAACATAAACATATCAAGTATCTGACATAACATAACTTCGAACATAGACATGAGCATAGTCATAGCATAAGTCATAAGCATATGAACAACTAACATAGCATGATTCCTAACATCACCATAGATCTACAACCTACTTAACATGGCATAAATCTTAACATACATGAGCGTAAAACATACATACATGACATGGAACATACTTATACTTGGCATAATTCCTAACATACATGAACATAAGGCATACTTATCATGACATAGTTCTTAGCATACATGAACATAGGCATACTTATACATAACATAATTCTTAGCATATATGAACATAAAGCATACTTATACATGACATGAAATATGAGCATAAACACAAGCATAAAATATACTTACCTCGGCGCGATGCATAACATAGATGTATGAATGAGTCAAATGCATTTACTACATAAAGATGCTTAGTTTTGAAATCATACTTTTAAATGCTTAACATAAACATAACATCATTGGGGTCCCCGGCTTGTACCACATACATACATCATAAGCGCGCATCCCTAAGTAAATATGAGGTAGCTAGCCTCAACCTACTAGGGTAAGGACAGCATAGTCGGTAGTCCTAGAACCGGGGCGTTCTTAAGGTGCCCATCCCTGTTGCACAGCTTCGGTAGTGCCAGAACCGTGGACAGCATAGTCGGTAGTCCAGAACCAGGGCGTTCTTAAGGTGCCCATCCCTTGGACCCTTACTTCGGTCCGGTACAAGACTCATACATAAAAATAAACATGCATGCTTCATCATTCATACTTGTCATTCATACTTATCATTCATACTTATTTCATATCATCGTTATGCCTTCATCATTCATACTTATCATTCATACTTATCATACATACTTAGGGCATAACCATCACTTTCATTCATACTTATCATTCTTTATTCACATAATAGGACATACATGCATAATCATGGTTCTAGTCATAACCTTATCCGGGTTCATCAAGCTTGCATGATCATGATACATAATAAACATACACCTCATACATGACATATTTTATCTAGCATACATAATCCTCGTATTCATCATAAGACATGGATGAGAAGCTACATATAATCCTAACACTTACTACTAGGGTTCATAGCATTCATCATAAAACATGTATATATATCTTCATGAATCATAAATCCATTATAAGCATTTATCAATATTCATGCATTATTATATTTATCATAACCTACTTCTACATCAATTACATGTATCCATGGCATATGATCTAAATATTCATGATTAAAACATAACCTAACATCAAGCATACAAAGTCATGTTATATAACACATCAACTAGGATTTTAGTCACATGGAGGCCCTTACATCATGCTTAAAAATGTACTAGCATCATGGTAATTTATAACATGCATTCTTGAGACCCGAACCCAAACCAAACCCTAAGTTTGGGGTCTTGGCCGAAACTTGAAGAAAACTAAGTTCATAGAAAATTTTCCTAGGGTAAGATCCTATACCTTGCATATCATACCATGGAAGACCAATTTAACCCTTAATTGGACTTAACACTAAGCCCTAGCCCTAGTACATGACTTGGCCGAAACCCATAAGGGTAACAAACCCATAGAAAATTTATACAAATCACTACTTTCATCCATACTATATCATAACAAGACATACTAAGCATGCTTGGAGAATTGAAGATTAAACCTATGTCTAATCTTGAAAGTGGCCAAACCCTAAGGGGTTCTTAGGGTGCCCTAAAACTTCAAACATCATGCTTTTATACTTCACCTATCATATGTAACCATTTGCAAATATAAATCAAGTCTTTAACATGATTTCTAGCCCAAGATGTGCCTTGGCCGAAACCTTCATGCCCTTTTCATGGATTTTTTTTCCAACATATCATGCCAATAAGACTTAGATCATGACATATAACTTTGAAAGCTATCATACCACAGGTGAGAGGGATTTACCTTCCTTGATCTTGCTTATAACTTTGGATAAAGGATAACAAGAGAACCTCCTTGTCTCTAAATTCTCCCTAGTCCTTGTATCCTTATAGGGGGCCTTAGATCTTCCAAATAGAGTCCTTGGTGGAACTTTTCTCAAGGGGAAGAGCACCTTGAATTTTCGGCCAAAGCAAGGAGGAAGAAGAAATGAAGAAGAGAAGGGAAGTTGTAACTTCCTTTTCCTATTTATATCATTTTGAAAAGGGGTAAATGAAGAGTCATGGTGCCTCTTCCCTTGATGACTCTTCATTTCCTACACCTTAACTAATATCCACTTCATTCCCTCATAGCACTCCCTTGCTAGGTGAATTGGTTAGTGCATGCATGGTTGTAGACTAGGTCCAAGGTGCAATCCTTGGTGTATGCACTAATTTTCTATTTTATTTTTAATTTATTTCCTATTATTTTCGAAAATTCTTTAAAAATTCTCCCATAATTATGTTAATATTTTTCATTACAATCCATCTATTTTTATATTAAATTCTACCTAAAACCACCCATAATAATGGCACTAGAAGCCCCTATAAGGCCCCTTAGTACTTAGTTTCTCTCAATTTAAATGAGAGAACCTTGGGTTTCTAGGCTAAGGTTCGTACTAATATTTCTAGATCCTTCAGAAAATTATCTAGACATGCTTAATATTTTAAAGAAAATATTAAGATAATTTTTCGGGTCGTTACATTAGCACCTTTGCCATATCCAATTCCAAGTGAATGTGAAGTAATTGGTGATGCTGTAGGAACTCATGTGGCTTGGCCACAACACTTGATAGTGAAGCAAGATGAGGTATATGTGATATTATATTTCAAATTTAATTGTTGATTTTTTATTATTCACCTTATCTAACTTGTTTACATCTGAAATTATTAGAAGCTTGGAAGGAAGAACTTTGAACAATTAAAAAAGAAGCATACTTTGTCAACAAGTATCCCAAGATCATTACATATGTTATATTGTTATAGTAAGCGTGCTCTAGAGGAATGCAGATATATATCAATGCGTCTAGATAATGATGTGTTTGACGATGATTGTGAACTTTTTCTACACCTTGAGGACATCATTTCTTTGTATCATTTGGATCCAATTTCAGGCAATTGTGTTGTTGGCTACATATGGTAAGTGTTTTGATTTACGTAATTTCAGAAACTTTTTCTTCAAAGATGATGTTTTATTTTTATTATTAAAATATTATGTGTGGTCATTATGTTTTCTTCACATTATTGTTTAGTATGTTAATTTTATTATCTTTGCAATGGCAGACATCTTTATAAGAAAACGCTGAAAGATAACAAGAAAGAGAAATTCATATTTATGAATCCACACAAAATCCCATATATGACAAAAACTACACACGACAAAATAGGTAAGCTTGAAAGGCTAAACCAAAAGGCAAGTCTTTTAGCAGATAGGCTGACTAGTGCATCAGCAAATTAACTAGTTTTGGTGTCATGTAATATTGGGTAAGTAAGAATTAAAACATCACTTTCAATTGCTTCCTTTCGCTAATTTATTGAATTTTATGGACTAATTATATGTCTATACCTAGTTTTCATTGGATTGCCACTGTCATTGTTTCCATTGGATTCTCACTGTCATTGAACCTTACAACGATGTTATTTATTTGTTGGATTTCCTAAGTCCCCCCGCATTCACGATGAGGATTGAAAATATGTAGTGGAAATGTGAGTTCACATTTTTTTAGTAAACATTTATTTTACTCAATAAAAAAACTCATATGTCAAATGTTATTAACTTATGAAGTGTCTTAAGATTGTTTAATTCAAATAAAGGAAGGAAAGGTAGAAATAACGCTAAGTGGAAAGTAGTAAAGGTATGTGTAATTTTGTTTAACATATAGTTTAATGTGTATATTTGTCATTAACAATTTAACTCTAATTACCATAGGCTCCTCAGCAACAAGATGCAAAATAATGCGGTTATTATGTGATGAGATTTATGAGACAAATTATTGAAGATATTGAAACTATTGAGAGAGATTCACTACGATCAATAGTAATATTATTTTGCTTAACTCAAAATATTTGAAATAAACTATGTAAATTTTGCAAAGTGAATGTTGATTGTTTTTTCCATTAACATATTTTATGCGTGTTCACAATTCTCAAAAGTATAGTACTCTCTGGAAGAAATTGATGAGGTATGGTCCGAGTTGGCAGAATGTATACAAGATCATATTTATGAGTAGGTATGGGATGATGGTTGTCATAATTCTATTTAAATTTAAGTTTATAGAATGATGGCCATCTTTTTCCCATTTAGTTAAAGTAAACATGTGAATTGTGAAATGTATGCCACTACATGCCAACATATTAGTTTTGCCTATCTACATCAATTTCTAACTTAAATATTGTGTTACTAATTTTGCCAACCACATCAAAATCAACCCTGCTCAATTATTATATCAATAATTGCTCCCTTAAATTAAACTAGATTGATTGCATCAAGAATCTCACTTAGTATCATGGATAAAATAATTTTATCATGCCTACTCTTTATTACCATGTTTTTCTCATTTCTATAATTATGATTGTGCATGTATATTTTGTCCATCTACTATATTTTAGCTTTCTTTATTTTAATTATTTCAAAGGAGAACAGGTCATCGTGGTTAAGTTAGAATTTTTCCAATAGTTTGTTCCTAAATTCTTGAAAAAAGAAACTTAAAATGACCAAACTAAAGAGTTGCAATTGTTACTCACTACATTTTATGATTAGGATGAGCAAGTTACAATGATGATATATATCTTCAATTTATATTATAAGTGGAAAAAAGAGGAATATCTCAGCAATTGCAGCGTGAAGAGCAACACTAGTTGGAAGAGCAACTTCATCGATCATAAAATGAGGAAATATATGCTTTTCTAGTGAAGAACAACGTCAAACCATTATTTTTATTAAAACCATTATCTGTCCCAAAATCATAATTAAAATCGCTTTTCTATCTTACTAGTTACAAGTATATGCTTGCTATGGGCTGATCCATTTTTTTTCCTTACTCAGACGATGTTCATCCAACACGGAAAAAGCCGTCAGAAAATTTCACCACGGTTCAAAAAGTAAGTACCTTTGACGCCCATTATTTTCATATATAGATAGCTCTTTTTTTCATTCTTGTATCATATTTTTTAGTTAAATTCACAATAGAAGAATGCTAGTCTCTATTTTCTTTTCTTTTTTTTTGCCATATGATGTTCGACTTTTCTTTGTCATACAGTAATAGCATTTGTTGGAGTTATTGTTATCATTAAATGATTTCTTAGTTTATTGTTATTATTTTCTTTGCCATACGATGTTCTACTTTTATTATTATCAATAAAAGAAAAATCCTTTTTGATTAGGATCAATGTGTAGATTCTTAGTTTAGTAGTTATTGTTATCATTAAATGAAATGTATACATACAGTGCAGCATTTTTAAGTCCTCGTTTGAACCATGAAATGTATCTTTATTGGATCATACATGTCTAGGCTCCCATTTATGAATCAAACGAGTTTCTAAGTTGTAGGTTTTGCAGAATTATACAGTTTATTGATTTATATAGTTCTACAGTTCATTATATATGGTCATTTATCTCATTCACTAATATGACTTTCATTATTTAACACAGAATCTCTAATGCCAAATTTTTATTTTGATGTAATGTTAAATCATAGTTAAAGAGCTTGAGAAGTTGAGCCCAAAGAAAGGTGTCATCATGATATCGGTGAAGAATGTTTTGCAAAACTTAGTTGATGATGATCTTATTAATTATTAGGCACTTATGTGAGTTCATTTCCCTTCTTATAATCCAAGAAGGGTTTTGCTTTTGTATAAACATAATATGAATATAAAGTTAATTTGAGGATTATGCATCAATATTTTTTGTTTGAATAATATGAAGTCGCATCTTTTGTTAAATAGTTATATTTTAAAAAAAGGCTATGAATGCTTATATTTTTTTTTGTTTGAGGATATTTATATTTACTATTTTTATTTATGGATATTTATATTTACAATTTTTAAGCGTTGCAAAAACTGTCATTGCAGAAAACGACAATGCTTTTTAAGCGTTGTAAACGCTTTGTCCTAGTAAAAAATGACAACGTTTTTTAAGCATTGCAAAAGCGTTGTCCTAGCAAAAACTGACAACGCTTTTTAAGCGTTGCAAAAGCATGGTCTTTGTAAAAATCAACAACGCTTTTTAAGCATTGCAAAAGCGTTGTCTTTATAAAAAAAATGATAACGCTTTTTAGGCGTTGCAAAAGCGTTGTCTTTGCACAAAACGACAACGCTTTTTAAACATTGTCTTTGAGCAGACTTTTAACAACAAAGTTTTTAACAACGCATTTTAAGTCACATAAACAACGCGTAAAAAGCGTTGTCTTTTAGCTTTTTTTCTTGCAGTGTACTAAGAGGTTCAATTAGATGGCAATGGATGTCCCTTTGGCCACCACCGTGGTGCTAGTAAGCGTCTTCTCTCAAGGACTCTTAGTCAGGGATTTCTCTCATTCTATAGTGAGGAATCCCTCCAAAAACTTCAACAGTCTCCAAGGCAGAACTGCGAAATATATAAATGTCGAGGAAGTACAGACCGCTCAGAGGAAGGAGATAACTCATGTTGCCCCAATTGGCCCCGCTAATCAAAGGACAGACCCGCCGACTAGACCTCTTAGAGGTCCCAGATTGGCCCAAATGGGCCAAAGAATGGAGTCAAGACAAATTGAGCAAGTAGATGTCACTCGAGTGTCTGCACCGTGCCTCGGCAATGGACACCCCTTTTCTGATGTTTTCATAGAAGTGGGGGGCACGCCACACAAGATCGATGACAACTCGCGAGGAACCAAGTTTAGCCAACTTCGCGAGGCTTCCCTCACCGAGCACCCCCACAAGGTAATGTTAACAAGAGGAACCAACAAAGAAGGAACCCGCCGGAGTAGGTGGATGCTAATGGACACACCACTGCAGCACCGAAAAGAGAATGATCTATCTGTTGAGGCAATTTGTGGTCCGGAGTGACTAAGTATTTTGATGTTTGTGTTGGGACCGGGTGCATGTTGACAAGGATACGGGTTCGTAAAATTTTAAATTTTTACGTGCAGCGGAAGAATTAGCATAATATAATTTTTCAAATTATTCTAACCGCGTATCTAGCATGCAACCTTATGGTGTGTGGACATGATCATAAAATAAAACTTTGCGGAAAAGTAAACTAATTTATTTTGTACCTCGCGTAACTCGAAGAAAAGGGACGAGATCCAACCGTAGCGTCCCTTGGAAGCTTCGCCTCTATTCGCGTCCACGCCGAGTTCTCTTCGGGATGACTTCGCAAAGTCACGAGTTTTGTGCCGACGAGAACTACTAGATTCTCTAAAGGCACAACTAGAAGAACAAGAGATAAAATAGGAAACTAACCACCAAGTTAACGGAATCCAAATTCCGGGAAGGGAAGGAAGGAGACGCGATCCGCTTCTTCTTCTTCGGGGTCTTCTTGGTGGAAGTAGCTCACGCCCACCTTGGGAGTTGCGACGGCCCTAGGGGAGGAGAGAGAAAGAGCCGGCCCTAGAGAGAGAGGCGCCGGCCCTAGAGAGAGAGAGGCGTGTAGAGAGAGAGAGAGAGAGGGAGCAACTATCTCTTGATTAATTGATTGGAATTAAGGGCTTGCCTTTGATTCCTTTATATAGTTGCTTCTCCCTTGCCAAGTCTCCTCTTTAACGGAATTTTTTTCATAAGAAATTTATCCTATAAATTCTCTTATTAATTATTCCGTTTAAGCCAAGTTTTATTATAACTAACTTTATAATAAAACAAATACTTCTTCTCCTTTTATTATGGAATAAATTTTATAAAAAATTTATAAACTTTCTTATTATGGAAAAATCAATTCATAATTGTTTTTTTATAAAATTAAAATAAACCATTCCATGGATCATTTTAATTTCCATAAAAAGAATAAATTTCTATAAATTTATTTATATAAATTTCTTTATACAAATTTATTTATCCATAAAACAAATCCTTCTCTCCTTTTAATTATGGAATAAAATTTGTATGAAATTTTCTTATCATAGAAAAATCAATTCATAATTGATTTTACAAATTAAAATTAAACATGGTTCATTTTAATTTCCATAAAAAGAATAAATTTCTACAAATTTCTTTATAAATCTCTTTATATAAATTTCTTTATATATCAATTTATTTATCCATAATTTTATAAAACAAATCACGCTAGATTTATTTTATTAATTAAACCAAATAAATTGGTTTATCCCCTTTATTGTGGCCGGCCAAACCAAAGGGGTTTGGCACCCACTTTGGCCGGCCAAACCGGGCCGAACCGATCGCGAAATAAACTCATTTAATTCGCCCGATAAGCCTTCAAAAGACTTAGCCATTTTAAGCTTCCATTGCGCCTCTGATTAATTCAGATTCGACTTATTTCTCTTGATTGGAAAATCCAATTTTCAACTCGTTTTAAATCCCTCGGATTACTCGTAGTGCGTGCGACTAAATAGGCTTTCGATTTATGTTGGTCGTCTATAATCAACTAATTATAGAACGATCATGAGTGGCACCTAGTAGTACATCATGACCCCCAATTAATCGAAAGATCAACGGTTGACCTCAGAAGTAATTCTGAACTCCTTCAGCAGCTCTAATGAATCGTGCCTCATTCCCTTTACCATCTTATACCCACTTGGTTCAGGACATAGTCTGTTTGTGTCAGTCCCCACTAGACTGACTACGTCACACCTAGCCCAAGTAGTATCTTTCTCGTCCTTTGGATTTCTAATTACTCTCATGTATTTTAGAGACTCGCACTCTAAACATGATATGCTCTGGCCAGAGGCTTTGAGTAACAATCCGACGATAGGCCTGAGTATACATCTCCTCGCAAGGAGTGGTGAATCCTTTATAGGCTGTTCAAACATCTTCGGGCACTTCGGCTTATACCCAATCATCCTGGGTCCACACCTCCTTGGAGATGCTTGCTTAAGATGTTAAAGTATAAGTCTCCATGACCAAGATGACTTGAACACCGCAAGTCAAAGGAACGTCGCACTTAAGCCGCAGTAAGAACTTCATTGACAAATATATATAGATAACCATATGAAGTCTTACAGCTAGTCACTCCAATGAATTAGTTCCCTTAACTAGCATCCATGTTTATCTCCGGACATCCCAATGTCGCCAGCCAGTGAGAATCAGCTGATTAGAGAATAACCCATGCTAGTCTCAACAGAATTGATAGTGTCCGTATTTATCAATTCATCGACCAGGGATTTTTCAAAACTTCACATTTGCACATTTAGAGATAATCACTAGTTGTGATCTCATCACAAATTCTCTTATGCTGTGAGTTGTATTGCGGACATTCAGTAGATGAGTTTAAGATCCCAATCAAATACACAAGCATATATACTCAAATAGTGAATTATCATTTATTAAAATAAATGTTTACAATCATAAGGCGATTGCCTTAGGACACTTCTCTCATATCACTAACAAACTCTCACTTGGCCTAATGCCAATCCTACGGTATCCAATACCACAGGCTCTAACATAACCCTCAAACTCGTTCTGAGGCAAGGCCTTAGTTAAAGGATCCGATAAATTCCTTTCAGTGGGAATTTTCTCAATTTATATGTCATTCCTACTTATAATCTCTCTGATCAGATGATAGCGGCGAAGCACGTGTTTGGATCGCTGATGAGACCTTGGTTCCTTTGCTTGTGCAATAGCTCCATTGTTGTCGCAGTAAACCGACACTCCTTCATCAATGGTTGGAACCTCATCAAGTTTCGAGACAAACTTCTTGATCCAAACTGCTTCCGTGGTATAACCCGCTACGGTGTCTTGTTTGGAACTCTTCCAACTTATTGCGCCTCCATTCAAAGTAAATATGTATCCAGAATGAGATTTGGAGTCATCCTTATCTGTCTGGAAACTGGCATCTGTATACCCACGTATTACCATATCTCCTTTTCCATATATTAGGAACACATCCTTAGTTCTTCTTAAGTACTTAAGGATTATCTTAACAGCCGCCCAATGATCCATTCCTAGATCCGACTGGTATCTGCTTGTGACGCTCAAAGCATACGATACATCGGGCCTAGTACACAACATAGCATACATGATAGATCCTATCGCGGATGCATAGGGAATCTTATTCATGCAAATCCTCTCGTCTTCTGTGCGCGGACACATAGACTTTGAAAGGTTGATCCCATGCCTGATGGGAAGGTAACCTTTCTTGGATTCCGACATGCTAAACCTTTTTAGCACTCAGTCTATATATGTAGACTGCGAAAGACCAAGCAACCACTTTGATCTATCTCTATAGATTCTAATCCCAAGGATATAGGTTGCTTCTCCCAGGTCTTTCATGGAGAAAGTTTTGGACAACCAAATTTTAACTGTCTGTAAGACTGATATATCATTTCCTATAAGTAATATGTCATCGACATATAATACTAGGAATACGACTGCACTCCTACTAACCTTCTTGTACACACAAGGTTCGTCAGGATTTTATGAGAACTCAAACTCTTTGATTGTCTCATCAAAACGGATGTTCCAGCTCCTGGATGCTTGCTTCAGTCCATATATGGATCGTCGAAGCTTGCATACTTTGGTTTTATCAACCGATGTGAAACCTTCAGGTTGTATCATGTATACATCCTCAAGCAGGTTTCCGTTAAGGAAAGCTGTTTTCACATCCATTTGCCATATCTCATAATCATAATGAGCTGCTATGGCTAGGAGCATCCGAATGGATTTAAGCATAGCTACTGGCGAATAGGTTTCGTCAAAATCAATTCCTTGTTTCTGACGATATCCTTTTGTCACTAATCTAGCCTTAACGGTAACTACATTACCTTCCATGTCGGTTTTCTTCTTGAAAACCCACTTGCACCCTATGGGCTTAATCCCTTCAGGTGGTTTAACCAAGTCCCATACTTGGTTTTCGTACATGGAATCCATTTCCGACTTCATGGTCTCAAGCCATTTGTCCCTTTTTGAACTATTCAGAACATCATCATAACTGATAGGTTCGTCATCGCTTATGAGTAACACGTCGTTCGATTCACTTATGAGAAATTCGTATCTCTCTGGAATATTGCGTGTCCTATCAGATCTACGAAGAGGTGGTGTAGTTTTAGGTTCAACGGATAGCTCATTATTATGAGTTATTGGTTGTGGGCCTAGACTAGGTGTCACTGTGATGTCTATTGGAGTTTCTTGAACTTCATCAAGTTCAATGCCACTCCCACTGTTTTCTTGTAAAAGAAATTCTTTTTCCAAAAATACAGCATGCCTTGAAACAAACACCTTTTGTTCCAAGGGATGATAGAATTGGTAACCCTTCGTTTCCTTAGGGTATCCAATAAATAGACATTTATCAGACTTAGCATCCAATTTGTCTGATACAGTCCGCTTCACATAAGCAGGACAACCCCATATCTTAAGGTGAGTTAAGTGGGGTTTCTTACTATTCCATGTCTCATATGGAGTAGTAGAGATTACCTTGGTCGGGACTCTGTTTAGCAAGTAAACAGCTGTCTTAAGTGCATAGCCCCAAAAGGATTTTGGAAGAGTTGCATGATTCATCATAGACCTAACCATGTCCATCAAGGTTCGGTTGCGCCTCTCAGATATACCATTATGCTGTGGTGTATACGGCGGAGTCCATTGGGACAATATCCCATTGTCCCTAAGATAATCTTGAAACTCTTGACTTAAGTATTCATGTCAAAATACGAAAATTTTGAGGGACTAAAATGTAAAAGTTTCAAAATTTAAGAGCATCTGTGAGAATGACTGAATAGGGAGGGGCTAAATGCAAAAGGGCATTGGTGTATTATATTGGTTCTCCCCTTTTCCTTCGGAGAAACCGACCTAAGTCGATTTTTCCCCCAACTCTCGCGAGCTCCCCTCTGTTTCTCTCTTCTTTGTTCCTTCTTCGTCTTCCTCTTCTTGTCTCTGCGTTCGGGTCACCCGATCGGCGCCGGCGACCTCTTCAGTTTGAGCACCCGTGCGTAGTCGGCGGCCGGAGTAGCTCCACATCTCTCGGGTAGATCACACTGGGCTCGAAATCTCGAGGTGAGTTTTTCACGGATGACCTAGCCTCGGATCCTTGCGATTTTCTTTGATTCTTGCGATAGGATCTCGCTCTATCTTTGTCCTGAGGCTGGATCTATGGTTCTAGGGTTTTTTTCGTGGCCGATCATGTGTTTGGGATTCGAGGCGGAGATCACCGGAGCCGGGGCAAGGGGGAACGTCGGAATTCTTTTGAGGTAAGGGCTTTTGATCTCTGAAATGGGATTTTTGTCTGGTTAATGAATTAGGATCGTGGATGTTAATCTGTTCGAGGTGTTTCGGTGGGTTCGATTCTGTGAGCTTTAATAAATTCAAATTCTGTCTCTGTCCTTGAAGGGATCTGTGTTGTGTTGAATTTGAGTTGAGTGATGCGAATCCTGTTCTTCTTCATGGTTTTTCTATGTTGCGGCACTTTGATCGTACTCGAGATTTTTGTTCCTCTACTATGATTTGAGATCGGATTTGGGAACAGATTTCTCTTGGGATTGGTTGTTTGTATCGGTTGTGTGGTGGTTGATGGGAGCCGATCAGGTGGAGTAGTGGAGGATGCATGTGTTCTTGGTCAATTATTGATCAATCTTGGTCTCTAATTTTGGGAGGTTGTTTTTACTCGGTTAAGGATGATATTGAGATCTTGGATTAAGTGGTTCTGATCAGTTTCCTGGCCATGTACTTGGATTGTTCTGTTGAGGTGGATTTGCATAGTTGTGAGGACTGTATCATGAGTTTTGATTTGGTTTTTACATATTGCTACCGTGAGCTTGTGTTTTGGTTTCTGATATGGTTATGACTTGATGTTACTATGGGTTTTGGAATCATAATTGAGAGCTTGTATTTAGATTGCCGTGAGCTGATATTATGGGATGGTTTTGTTGGGAGTTTACTTTGGTTCGGTGATTGGTAAATATGCCTACGAGTTGTGGGTTGTATTGAGTTGGTTTAGTTACAGTTTTTGTGAGTGTTCTTGTCATGAGTTGTCTTAGGTGAAGAGGTTATTGGCTTATAGTGGATTATAGTGGTTAGCCTGTTAGATTAATAGTTATGGTTTGGTTCTCACTATGTTTGGTGTATAATTTAGCAAAGTTAGTGAATTATGATTAGATTAAATTTTATTTTTAATGCAGGGCATTGACTTGGTTCATACATTGCGGATATACTTGGATGTGGGGTTCTCTTTGCTTTCAGATTTCTTCATCAGAGGCGAGTACGCTGGACTTATCTTCACTAGATATAGTCATCTGTTATGCATAGCTAGATATGGTAACAGTAGGGTTACCTGATAGTTTTATTCCTGTACTTCTATTCCGATATTTGTTATCTGCTTAGGTTACTGTTCCATATTTCTGTATCTGTTAGATTTACGGATAGCATACCTTATACCTCACGCTAGGGTTTAGGCTATGGTGCATCCCGGTTATTTATACTACTGCATTTCATATAGTGACAGTAGAGTTAGATAGCGGGTGATGCATGGGATAGTGACATGCATCATCGTGCAAGTAGCATAGGCGGACGACCTTTGACTCCCTGGAGGTTGAGATGGGTCGTCGTACGTGCTACTGGTGTAGGGGCATATGCAGGCGACCTTTGACTCCCCTAGTGGTTGAGATGGGTCGTCATACCTGCCACTTTACCTGTCGTATAGTCCCAGTTCCACTCTTCGTTAGTGGATTATAGGTCACGGCGCTCCGACAGGTCCCCTACCTATCCGGTGATAGTGAGGGGCAGGGAATGTCACTTTGTCCGATGACAGAGTACGTTCAGGGTCTGAGACCCGGCTCATTCGGTGTCGTGTGAGGCACGACGACGGCCGTTTAAGTGGAGGGAGGACCCGGTCAGAGCCCTACCCACTCGGTTTCGCGTAGAGGCGATATTAGCCGACTGGCGTCAGAGGTGACCCATGCTGCATCATGAGCATAATGTGCATTGATGCATCTAGTTGTGATTGCTCTACTTGATTGCTGCACTTGGTTGACATGCATACTATGGGGATGGTTCAGCACAGGTAGGTATACTTCTCGTCTGCTGGTTTAGATCTGCTTTTATTATTACTGCACTTTCTTCTATAGTTGATGGTACTTACTGTTATTATATCTCCTTGTGCATACCTATGTATTCGCTGAGTTCTAGGACTCATACCGTTAGACCTGTTTTTCTCTATTTCAGGATGATCGACTGGAGTGTCTGTCTGCCTGTCCCTGTGTATGTGTGTCGAGGCGACTTTCGAGGATTTTTCTTGTATTCGTTGTGGGTACATGTTGGTACCCTTCTTATTCATTTTCTATTTCTGTTACTTCACCTTTTCCGCTGTTGTATTTTCGATATGGTTGTATTTTTTGTGTGCTATGGTGGCCTTCGTTTTACTTTGCTTTGTCGTAAGTCGTACCGGTACGCATCTTTTTGTTTGACGACGTCGTTTGTTTTACGCGTTCGGTGCCTTGTTCCAGCTCTATAGGCTTGGGTACAGGCTTACCACGAGAGTCGATGTGCTAGGGTTTTCGGATTGTCCGCCGGTTCGAGGGAGAAGCAGTCCGGTCGATATCGGGAGAGCGGCTCCTCGGGGCGTGACAATTCACCACCTTGATCGGATCGAAGTATGTTAATACTTTTGCCAAGCTGTTTCTCTACTTCATTTCTGAACTCTTTAAATTTCTCAAAGGCTTCAGATTTGTGTTTCATCAAGAACACATACCCGAATCGTGAGTGATCATCGATAAAGGTGATGAAGTAGCTATAGCCTCCTTGTGCAAGAGTTGACATTGGTCCACATACATCAGTATGTATTAGACCAAGTAATTCTCCCACTGGATTACCTTTTCCAGAAAAGGGTAATTTGGCCATCTTGCCTTTTAAGCATGATTCGCATGTATCAAATGAACCGGGTTCAAATGATTCCAGAATTCCACATCGGTGTAATTCGGTCATGCGTTTCTTACTTCCATGGCCAAGACGGCAATGCCAAGTGTAGGAGTCTATTCGATTATCTATTCGAGCTCGTTTGTTGCTAACGTCGATATTGAAAACGTCACTGGATAAATCTAACGTGTAGATACCATTGCACAAAGTTCCATTCCCATAAAGAACGCCATTTAAAGTTATGTAACAACAATTGTTACTAAAAGTTAAATGATAACCCTTTTCATTCAAACATGAAATAGATACAATGTTCTTTATTAACGAAGGAACAAAATAACAATTATCCAATTCTAAGACACGTCCAGTAGGGAGCTTTAGCTAATATGTTCCGATGGCAACAGCAGCAACCTTTGCTCCGTTTCCAACTCGCAAATTCGCTTCTCCTTTGACGAGTCTTCTTCTATTCCTTAGCCCTTGTATGTCATTACATATATGTGAGCTACACCCAGTATCAAGTACCCATGTGTTTGAGGAAATAGAGTGACATTCAATAACGAAGATACTTGAAGAGGATGGGGCATCGGATGCCTTCTCTTTCAAGGACTCAAGATAAACTTTGTAATTTCTTCGTCAGTGACCCTCCTTGCCACAGTGATGGCAAGTGCCTTTTAGGGTATTTTCAGTCTTTTTGGCCTTTTTCTTCTTTCCCTTATTCTGTTCTTTGGCCTTCCTCTTAGAACCTTTCTTCGAGGAACCAACTAACAGTACCGTCTTTTGATCCTGCTTCACAGAAGGCTCTACAGTCTTCAGCAGGTTGAGCAACTCAGGAAACTGGTCTGGAGTTGCATTTTCAGGAGGACGGTTGGGAAGTTGATCTTCAAGGACATAAGCAAACTTCTTTGCCTTGAGGACTATCCTCAGGTTTCGAAGCCAGTCCATGAAGTTTGGCCCAGTCAGTTTATTGGTGTTCAAAATGGAACGCAAATTCAGAGAAGACATGATCGAGTGATTATCCTAGAAATACAAATTGAGCTTATGTGAGAAGAATGATTAAAGAATGTATCAACATACATTAATAAAATCCTATTTATTTTTCAAATTGAATAACCCTTTTTATCAATTCGGGAGATTGTAGGAACATCTCCAAATAGGTTGATATCCAACCATAGATAAGAACAACCATGGCTGTGGCCATCAAGTTATTCTTAGCTATGAAGGTAGGTAATTATACCGATTACACATCACATATATGTAACTATCACTTTATGCTATCAACTAATTGAATGTTTGCATAAATCATTGGGTTGTTAACTCATTAACAAGTATGCATCATTATACATAGCACTCAACTGCACCTCTCTTCACATCGACCTTGGCTATGGCACAACAAATCGATGCTCCAAGCTTAAGGCTGACCCATTAATCAAGAAATAATTTTAATATGGTTGGAGCTCATTCAACCGCTTAGTAGGCTTGGATGTGTCCAACAACCAAAACTAATGATTGACCTCTGACTCCGACTATATTATTCATAAACTAATTCCATGGTTTGAACATGTTGAGGTTCAAGCCGGGCATGGATGTGTCCATCAACCCAAACGAGAAACAAAACTCCGATTCGAACCATATTAATGGAAGGTGTTGGCCTTAATATTTTGTAAGGGGTTTTGGGTCTCATCCTTTCCTTTTAAAGCACATTCATAACATTTAATTATGTCATGACTAACGATTTCCTTAATAAAGTATGTATGTGACTTAAGTTATCAAGTCTCATTAATTGAATTAGGAATCGGATTTCCTAATTCTCATTTCATACTTTATTAAAGGAATTGTTTTGGAAAACAATTTCCTAAATTGTCATAATTAATTTCGGAAATAATATGTTCAAGACTTTGATTTCTCTAAATCAAATCTTATTAAATTAAGAGACAAATCCCTTAATTCAACTACATATTATTTTCGTGAAAATCTCATTTAAGAAAACTCTATAGGAAACCATTTTCCTAATTAATTTTGGAGACAACAATATGTATGAGCATCACCTCTTAAAACATATTTTATTCATGGATTTAATTAATTACAACAAATCATTTTTTAAGGGTGGCTCCCCGAGGCTCAGATACCCAAAGAAAAGTAATTTGTTGTAAATCCAATTGGACGGCTCCCCGAGGCTCAATCCAAATAAACATGACAATTTCAATTTAAAATTGGGAAATTAAATTACAACAACTAACTTTAAATTGGACGGCTCCCCGAGACTAAATCCAAGATAAAGAATTTTGTTGTCAATTTAAAAACCAATTCAAATTTAATTGTCAATTAACTGTCCATGAATTTGTCTAGACCTTCTTAAAAGAAAGTGCCCAAAATTGCGAGATTTCATAATAGGTTTTTCAGAATAATTGTAAGTTTTCGGTACAAAGAAAACTTACATATTTCCAAAATTGGAAAATTTCTAAAATAGAAAAATTTCCAAAATTGGAAAGTTTCCAAAGATGGGAAGTTTTCACAATTATTATAAAATTTCAGAAACTAGAAAATTTCAAACGTTTGCGAAATTTCATGAGGATTTCCAAACTTTGAAATTCCTAAATCTAAAATTTATTATAATTGGAAAGTTTCCATAATTGAAAAATTTTCCAAATTTGAGATCATGACAAAGTTTTCCACAAAACAATTATATAATTATATCGAACATTAACCGGCTCTGATACCACTGTTGGGACCGGGTGCATGTTGACAAGGATACGGGTTCGTAAAATTTTAAATTTTTACGTGCAGCGGAAGAATTAGCATAAAATAATTTCTCAAATTATTCTAACCGCGTATCTAGCATGCAACCTTATGGTGTGTGGACATGATCATAAAATAAAACTTTGCGGAAAAATAAACTAATTTACTTTGTACCTCGCGTAACTCGAAGAAAAGGGATGAGATCCAACCGTAGCGTCCCTTGGAAGCTTCGCCTCTATTCGCGTCTACGCCGAGTTCTCTTCGGGATAACTTCGCGAAGTCACGAGTTTTGTGCTGACGAGAACTACTAGATTCTCTAAAGGCACAACTAGAAGAACAAGAGATAAAATAGGAAACTAACCACCAAGTTAACGGAATCTAAATTCCGGGAAGGGAAGGAAGGAGACGCGATCCGCTTCTTCTTCTTCGGGGTCTTCTTGGTGGAAGTAGCTCACGCCCACCTTGGGAGTTGCACCGGCCCTAGGGGAGGAGAGAGAAAGAGCCGACCCTAGAGAGAGAGGCCCCGGCCCTAGAGAGAGAGGCGCCGGCCCTAGAGAGAGAGAGGCGTGTAGAGAGAGACAGAGAGGGAGCAACTATCTCTTGATTAATTGATTGGAATTAAGGGCTTGCCTTTGGTTCCTTTATATAGTTGCTTCTCCTTTGCCAAGTCTCCTCTTTAACGGAATTTTTTTCATAAGAAATTTATCCTATAAATTCTCTTATTAATTATTCCGTTTAAGCCAAGTTTTATTATAACTAACTTTATAATAAAACAAATACTTCTTCTCCTTTTATTATGCAATAAATTTTATAAGAAATTTATAAACTTTCTTATTATGGAAAAATCAATTCATAATTGATTTTATAAAATTAAAATAAACCATTCCATGGATCATTTTAATTTCCATAAAAAGAATAAATTTCTATAAATTTATTTATATAAATTTCTTTTTACAAATTTATTTATCCATAAAACAAATCCTTCTCTCCTTTTAATTATGGAATAAAATTTGTATGAAATTTTCTTATCATGGAAAAATCAATTCATAATTGATTTTACAAATTAAAATTAAACCAATTCATGGTTCATCTTAATTTCCATAAAAAGAATAAATTTCTACAAATTTCTTTATAAATCTCTTTATATAAATTTCTTTATATATCAATTTATTTATCCATAATTTTATAAAACAAATCACGCTAGATTTATTTTATTAATTAAACCAAATAAATTGATTTATCCCCTTTATTGTGGCCGGCCAAACCAAAGGGGTTTGGCACCCTCTTTGGCCGGCCAAACCGGGCCGAACCGATCGCGAATTAAACTCATTTAATTCGCCCGATAAGCCTTCAAAAGACTTAGCCATTTTAAGCTTCCATTGCGCCTCTGATTAATTCAGATTCGACTTATTTCTTTTGATTGGAAAATCTAATTTTCAACTCGTTTTAAATCCCTCGGATTACTTGTAGTGCGTGTGACTAAATAGGCTTTCGATTTATGTTGGCCGTCTATAATCAACTAATTATAGAACGATCATGAGTGGCACTAGTAGTACATCATGACCCCCAATTAATCGAAAGATCAACGGTTGACCTCAGAAGTAATTCTGAAACCCTTCAGCAGCTCTAATGAATCGTGCCTCATTCCCTTCACCATCTTATACCCACTTGGTTCAGGACATGGTCTGTTTGTGTCAGTCCCCACTAGACTGACTACGTCACACCTAGCCCAAGTAGTATCTTTCTCGTCCTTTGGATTTCTAATTACTCTCATGTATTTTAGAGACTCACACTCTAAACATGATATGCTCTGGCCAGAGGCTTTGAGTAACAATCCAACGATAGGCCTGGGTATACATCTCCTCGCAAGAGTGGTGAATCCTTTGTAGGCTGTTCAAACATCTTCGGGCACTTCGGCTTATACCCAATCATCCTGGGTCCACACCTCCTTGGAGATGCTTGCTTAAGATGTTAAAGTATAAGTCTCCATGACCAAGATGACTTGAACACCTCAAGTCAAAGGAACATCGCACTTAAGCCGCAGTAAGAACTTCATTGACATATCTATATAGATAACCATATGAAGTCTTACAGCTAGTCACTCCAATGAACTAGTTCCCTTGACTAGCATCCATGTTTATCTCCGGATATCCCAATGTCGCCAGCCAGTGAGAATCAGCTGATTAGAGAATAACCCATGCTAGTCTCAACAGAATTGATAGTGTCCGTATTTATCAATTCATCGACCAGGGATATTTTCATTACTTCACATTTGCACATTTAGAGATAATCACTAGTTGTGATCCCATCACAAATTCTCTTATGCTGTGAGTTGTATTGCGGACATTCAGTAGATGAGTTTAAGATCCCAATCAAATACACAAGCATGTATGCTCAAATAGTGAATTATCATTTATTAAAATAAATGTTTACAATCATAAGGCGATTGCCTTAGGACACTTCTCTCATATCACTAATAGTTTGGCCAAAGAGTTTAAGTTATGTTTACCCTTTATTTGATATGTGTATGTTGAGTGTGCAGGTTGCGCAGGTTTACACATATGGATTTAGCTGGACGACCTTGGTACGGTGAATGGTGGCATGGAGACAAGCTGGAGGCTTGTGTGCACCCGAGGGACCTTGGAGAGCAAGGACGATGTGCTGAGGGGCGCGAACTTCGAGGCATGCATGTAGGATGACATGGAGGCAATCTGGAGGCTTGCGTGCATCCGAGGGACGGGAGCCGAAGCTAAAGAAGGCACGAAGGCAATAGTCGAGGCTGCTGATGTGGAGTCAATCGAGTCGTGAGGGCACGAGTGCTGTGTGATTGTACTCGGGAAATCCTAGGGGTCGAGTGCTGAGAGAAGTGTACTCGGGAAGGAAAACCCTAGGTGGATGAGTTGGGCAGTCGACTGCCCTTGGGGCAGTTGACTGATAAAACTCACAGAAGTTTTGCAGCCCTGGACCAGTCGACTACCCTGGGAGCAGTCGACTGGTAGCGGCTGGTGAGTTGGCAGAAAATTTAAACGTTGGGGTTGCAACGGTCGAATTTCAATGACATCAGTCGACTGCCCTGGGGGCAGTCGACTGGTGGCGAGGGTTTCAGCCCGAGTCCTATTTAAAGTGGGCTTCGTGGTGGCTGAGATTCTTGACGAAACAAGCTTGGTTAAGGTTTGTTAGTAGTCTCTAGAGTCCAGATCGTGTCAAGGTGTTGTGGCAAGGTTTCTCCACCCACAAAGAGCGATAATGACTAGCCGGAGGTTATCCGGGGAGTGATCCACCGACGGATTCTTGGACTAATCACCTGTCTATGGTAGATACTATTAGTGATATGAGAGAAGTGTCCTAAGGCAATCGCCTTATGATTGTAAACATTTATTTTAATAAATGATAATTCACTATTTGAGTATACATGTTTGTGTATTTGATTGGGATCTTAAACTCATCTACTGAATGTCTAGAATACAATTCACAGCATAAGAGAATTTGTGATGAGATCACAACTAGTGATTATCTCTACATGTGCAATTGTGAAGTATTGAAAATATCCCTAGTCGATGAATTGATAAAAACGGACACTATCAATTCTGTTGAGACTAGCATGGGTTATTCTCTAATCAGCTGATTCGCACTGGCTGGTGACATTGGGATGTCCGGAGATAAACATGGATGCTAGTTAAGGGAACTAGTTCATTAGAGTGACTAGCTGTAAAATTTCATATGGTAATCTATGTAGATATGTCACTGAAGTTATTACTGCAGCTTAAGTGCAATGTTCCTTTGACTTGCGGTGTTCAAGTCATCTTGGTCATGGAGACTTATACTTTAACATCTTAAGCAAGCATCTCCAAGGAGGTGTGGATCCAGGATGATTGGGTATAAGTCGAAGTGCCCGAAGATGTTTGAACAGCCTACAAAGGATTCACCACTCCTTGCGAGGAGATGTATACCCAGGCCTATCGTCGGATTGTTACTCAAAGCCTCTGGCCAGAGCATATCATGTTTAGAGTACGAGTCTCTTAAATACATGAGAGTAATTAGAAATCCAAAGGACGAGAAAGACATTACTTGGGCTAGGTGTGACGTAGTCAGCCTAGTGGGGACTGACACACATAGACCGTGTCCTGAACCAAGTGGGTATAAGATGGTGAAGGGAATGGGGCACGATTCATTAGAGCTGCTGAAGGGTTTTAGAATTACTTCTTAGGTCAACCGTTGATCATTCGATTAATTGGGGGTCATGATGTACTACTAGGTGCCACTCTTGATCGTTCTATAATTAGTTGATTATAGACGGCCAACATAAATCGAAAGCCTATTTAGTCACACGCACTACGAGTAATCCGAGGGATTTAAAACGAGTTGAAAATTGGATTTTCCGATCAAGAGAAATAAGTCGAATCTGAATTTATCAGAGGCGCAATGGAAGCTAAAAATAGCTAAATCTTTTGAAGGCTTATTGGGCGAATTAAATGAGTTTAATTCGCGATGGGATCGTCTTGGTTTGGTCGGCCATTAAAAGGGGATAAACCAATTTAATTGGTTTAATTAATAAAATAAATCTTGTGCGATTTATTTTATGAATTATGGATAAATAAATTGATATATAAAGAAATTTATATAAAGAGATTTATAAAGAAATTTGTAGAAATTTATTCTTTTTATGGAAATTAAAATGAACCATGAATTGGTTTAATTTTAATTTATAAAATCAATTATGAATTGATTTATCCATAATTAAAAGAGAGAAGTATTTGTTTTATTATAAAATTAGTTATAATAAAACTTGGTTTAAACGGAATAATTCATAAGAGAATTTATAGGATAAATTTGTTATGAAAATTCCGTTAAGAGGGAGACTTGGCAAGGGAGATGCTACTATATAAAGGAACCAAAGGCAAGCCCTTAAAACATTTTGAGTTATCAAGAGATTAGTAGCTCCCCTCTCTTTCTCTCTTAATCTCTCCTTCTCTCTTCTCCTAGGGCCGGCGCCCACATCTTCTTGCAAGAGCCGGCGCACCTAAACCCTAGGGTCGGCGCCTCCTCCCCTTAGGGCCGGCGTACCTCCCTCCAATCTCCTTGAGATTGGCGTGAGCCACCATCACCAACAAGGAGCCGAAGAAGAAGAAGAAGAAGTGGATCGCATCTCCTTCCTTCCCAGAATTTAGATTCCGATTCTTGTTGGTTAGTTTCCATATCTCTCTCTTGATATTCTAGTTGTGTCTTTGGAGAATCTAGTAGTTCTCGTCGGCACAAAACTCGTGACTTTGAGAAGTCATCCCGAAGAGAACTCGGCGTGGACGCAAATAGAAGCGGAGCTTCCAAGGGACGCTACGGTTGGATCTCGTCCCTTTCTTCGAGTTACGAGAGGTACAAAGTAAATTAGTTTACTTTTCCGCAAAGTTTTATTTTATGATCATGTCCACACACCAAAAGGTTGCATGCTAGATACGTGGTTAAAATAATTTGAGAAATTATTTTATGCTAATTTTTCCGCTGCACGTAAAAAATTAAAATTTTACGAACCCGTATCATTGTCAACATGCACCCGGTCCCAACAGATACCAAGTTAATCTTCCTTGTTAGAATTGGTTAGATTTGTCTTATTGTTTTTATTGTATATTCCGCTTGCGCAACTAACCGTGTAAGAAGAAAGACTTCGAAGAAACGCTATTCACTCCCCCCCTCTAGCGTACGGAATCGATCTAACAATTAGTATCAGAGTGAAGGACCGCTCGTGATTGGAATAACCGCCAAGAAGAGAAGAAGCTAGAGGGAAGAGCAATGGAAGACAAATTTGGGGACGACATCTACACTCTACCGCCATATAACCATGAGGATTTCAGCTATTGGAAAGCAAGAATGGAGACATGGTTCGGGATGGAGTGGAACCTTAGAATTGCACTTGAAGAGCCCTTCAAAGTTCCAAAGGACAAGCACAGAAAGAGGCTTCGTCCTAGATATTGGAACAAGGAACAACAAGAGCAATCTATGGCAAACGAAAAGGTAATTGGTATATTAGTTAATCTTCTACCTAATAGTGTTTTGAGTGGTGTAGGTAAATATGAGAATGCTCATGAATTGTGGGATAAGTTAGAAAAATGTCGCAAGAATCCTTCACAAATTCAAGAGCCCAAGGAGAAAAGTCAAATGGGTGAAGAAGAAGAAAGAAGAAAGGAAGTGTCAATCTCTTCAAGTGAGGAGGAGGAATTAAGTGAAAGATCATCAACCTCCTTAAGAGAAGAAGAGAAAGAGGTCTCCACCTCACGGATTAAGGGGGAGGAGAGACTGTTAGTGATATGAGAGAAGTGCCCTAAGGCAATCGCCTTATGATTGTAATCATTTATTCTAATAAATGAATATTCACTATTTGAGTATACATGTTTGTGTATTTGATTGAGATCTTAAACTCATTTACTAAATATACGCAATACAATTCACAGCATGAGAGAATTTGTGATGAATTCACAACTAGTGATTATCTCTACATGTGCAATTGTGAAGTATTGAAATTGTCCCTAGTCGATGAATTGATAAATACGGACACTATCAATTCTGTTGAGACTAGCATGGGTTATTCTCTAATCAGCTGATTCTCACTGGCTGGTGACATTGAGATATCCGGAGATAAACATGAATGCTAGTTAAGGGAACTAGTTCATTAGAGTGACTGGCTGTAAAACTTCATATGGTAGTCTACATATTGATATGTCAGTGAAGTTCTTACTGCAGCTTAAGTGTGATGTTCCTTTGACTTGCGGTGTTCAAGTCATCTTGGTCATGGAGACTTATACTTTGACATCTTAAGCAAGCATCTCCAAGGAGGTGTGGACCCAGGATGATTGGGTATAAGCCGAAGTGCCCGAAGATGTTTAAACAACCTACAAAGGATTGACCACTCCTTGCGAGGAGATGTATACCCGAGGCCTATCGTCGGATTGTTACTCGAAGCCTCTGGCCAGAGCATGACATGTTCAGAGTATGAATCTCTTAAATACATGAGAGTAATTAGAATCCGTAGGACAAGAAAATGTAACTTGGGCTAGGTGTGACGTAGTCAGCCTAGTGGGGACTGACACACATAGACCATGTCCTGAACCAAGTGGGTATAAGATGGTGAAGGGAATGGGGCACAATTCATTATAGCTGCTAAAGGGTTTCAAAATTGTTTCTGAGGTCAACCGCTGATCTTTCGATTAATTGGGGATCATGATGTACTACTAGGTGCCACTCATGATCGTTCTATAATTAATTGATTAATTATAGACGGCCAACATAAATCGAAAGCCTATTTATTCACACGCACTATGAGTAATCCGAGGGATTTAAAACGAGTTGAAAATTAGATTTTCCAATCAAGAGAGATTAGGTTTGGTTTAGCCAAATGATAAGTCGAATCTGAATTTTTTCAGAGACGCATCGGAAGCGTAAAATGGCTAAGTCTTTTGAAGACTTAATAGATGAATTAAATAAGTTTAATTCATTGGGGCTTGGCTTGGATGGGCCGGCCAAAGAGGGCCTCCACCCTCTTTGCTTGGTCGGCCACAACAAAGGGAGAGAACCAAAGTTTTGGTTCAATTTATAAAATAAACCAAGTGTGGTTTGTTATATAAAATTATGGATGATATAAATTTTTATAATAAACCAAGGTTTGGTTTATTTTGCATGGAAATTAAAATGAACCATGGATTGGTTTATTTTATAAAATCAATCATGGATTGATTTACCATGATAAGGAAATTTATTCCATAGGAGAGAAGAGACTTGATTGATTTTTATCATGAATTAAAATATGATTTTAACCAAGATATAAAATCAAACTTGGCATGATGGGATAAGTTATTCCATATTTAAGAGGCTTGATTATTTTTTTAACATGAATTAAAATTTGATTTTAATCATGAGACAAAAATCAATTATGGTTTGATATAAAAATTATGCCAAAATTGAGAGGCTTGATTGAGGAGGAGCTCCCTATATAAAGGACCCAAGGGGTGCCATGAAAGTGGATCCATCCAAGTATTCTTGCCTAGGCTCTCTCCCTCTCCTCCCTTCTTCCTCTTGGTCGGCCACAAGGTTCTTCTCCCTTCTTCTTGCCGTGAGCACAAGGGGAAGCACCGAGGCGACAAAGTTCTTCCGTTGGGACGATCTTCCTCTCCGGCCATCATCACCTTGGGATTGGGCGCAAGTCATCTTCCTCCTTCTCGCTGGAATTGTGATTCCAGCCAACCTTGGTAGTGAGTTTTTCCGATGTGATTATTTCTCTCTTGGTTTTTCTTGTCGCGTTCTCGGAGAATCTAGTAATTCTCGAGAACATGAAACTCGTGGCTTTGCGAAGTCATCCCGAAGATACTCGGCGTGGACGCGAATAGAGGCGGAGCTTCCGAGGGACCCTTACGGTTGGATCTCGTCCCTTCTTTCGAGTTACGCGAGGTAATAAGTAAATTAGTTTACGTTTCTACAAAATTTTAAATATATGATCATGTCTACACAAGATAAAGTTGCATGCTTAGATTTGTGGTTACATAATCTGAGAAATTATTTATGCTAAACCTTCCACTGCACGTAATTAATTTTAAAATTACGAACCCGCATCCATGTCAACATGCACCCGGATCCAACAGTGGTATCAGAGCCGGTTAGTGTTCGACATAATCATATAATTGTTTTACGGAAAACTTTGTCATGATCTCAATTTTGGAAAATTTTCCAATTATGGAAACTTTCCCATTATGGTAAATTTCCGATTTAGGAATTTCAAGGTTTGAAAATCCTCATGAAATTTCGTAAACTTTTGAAATATCTCTGTTTCTGAAATTTTATGATAATTGTGAAAACATTCCATTTTGGAAACTTTCCAATTTTGGAAATTTCCTATTTGGAAATTTTCCAATTTTGGAAATTTCCTATTTTGGAAATTTTCCAATTTTGGAAATACGTAAGTTTTCTTTGTACCAAAAACTTACAATTATTCTGAAAACCTTTTATTTTTGAAAACTTTCCATTTATGGAAAGCTCGCAATTTTGGACACTTTCTTTCTAGAAAGTCTAGACAAATTATGGGAATATTAATTGACATTTAAATTCATAATTATAAATTAAATTATTTACAAAATTCTTTATTTTGGATTGAACCTCAGGGAGCCATCCAATTTAAAGTTATTTGTTATAATTAAATTTCCTAAATTGAATTTAAGCTGTCAAATGTTTAATTTGGATTGGCCTCGGGAAGCCGTCCAAATTATATTATCAATAAATTCTTATTTTGGATTGAGCCTTGGGGAGCCGTCCAAATTAAGTTATTGATATTAATTTTTCATAAATAAAATATGTGATCAAATCTTGGAAATTTTTGAGGTGATTCTCAAACGATAATTTCCTTATTTGATTTATGAGGTGATGCTCTTACATATTATTGTCTCCAAAATTAATTAGGAAAATTGTTTCCTATAAAGTATATTTCCTTAAATAAGATTTTCATAAAAATAATATGTGGTTGAATTAAGGAAATCTGTCTCTTAATTTAATAAGATTTGATTTAGAGAAATCAAAGTCTTAAATATATTATTTCCGAAATTGATTATGATAATTTAGGAAATTATTTTCCAAAATAATTCTTTAAATAAAGTATGAAATTAGAATTAGGAAATCCGGTTCCTAATTCAATTAATGAGACTTGATAAATTAAGTCACATACATACTTCATTAAGGAAATCGTTAGAACATGACATAATTATATGTCATGAATGTGCATAAAAGAAAAGGATGAGACCCAAAACCCTTTACAAAATATTAAGGTCAACGCCTTCCATTAATATGGTTAGAACCGGAGTTTTGTTTCTCGTTTGGGTTGATGGACACATCCATGCCCGGCTTGAACCTCAACATGTTCAAACCATGGAATTAGTTTATGATTAATATAGTTGGAGTCAGAGGTCAATCCTTAGTTTTGGTTGTTGGACACATCCAAGCCTGACTAAACGGTTGAATGAGCTCCAACCATATTAAAACTATTTCTTGATTAATGGGTCAGCCTTAAGATTGGAGCATCGATTTGTTGTGCCATAGCCAAGGTCGATGTAAAGAGAGGTGCAGTTGGGTGCTATGTATATTGTTGCATACTTGTTAATGAGTTAACAACCCAATGATTTATGCAAACATTCAATTAGTTGATAACATAATGTGATAGTTACATATGTGTAATATGTAATCGGTATAATTACCTACCTTCTTAGCAAAGAATAAATTGATGGACTCCAGCCATGGTTGTTCTTATCTATGGTTGGATATCAACCTATTTGGAGATGTTCCTACGATCTCCCGAATTGATAAAAAGGGTTATTCAATTCGAAAAATAAATAGGATTTAATTAATGTATATTGATGCATTCTTTATCATTCTCATCACATAACCTCAATTTGTATTTCTAGGATAATCACCTGATCATGTCTTCTCTGAATTTGTGTTCCATTTTGGACACCAATAAGTTAACCAAGGCCAAAAAGATTGAAAAGGCACCAAAAGGCACTTGCCATCACTGCGGCAAGAAGGGCCACTGGCGAAGAAACTGCAAGGTTTATCTTGAGTCCTTGAAGAAGAAGGCATCAGATGCCCCATCCTCTTCAGGCATCCTCGTTATTGAATGTTACTCTATTTCCTCGTACACCTGGGTACTTGATACTGGGTGTAGCTCACATATATGTAATGACATACAGGGGCTAAGGAATAGAAGAAGACTCGTCAAGGGAGAAACGAATTTGCGAGTTGGAAATGGAGCAAAGATTGCTGCTATTGCCATCGGAACATATTTGCTAAAAGCTCCCTACTGGACTTGTCTTAGAATTGGATAATTATTATTTTGTTCCTTCGTTAATAAAGAACATTGTATCTATTTCATGCTTGAATGAAAAGGGTTATCATTTAACTTTTAGTAACAATTGCTGTCACATAACTTTAAATGGTGTTCTTTATGGGACCGAAACTTTATGAAATGGTATCTACACGTTAGATTTATCCGGTGACATTTTCAATATCGAAGTTAGCAGCAAACGTCCTCAAATAGATAATCAAATAGACTCCTATACGTGGCATTGTCGTCTTGGCCATGTAAGTAAGAAACGCATGACCAAATTACACCGATGTGGAATTCTGGAATCATTTGAACCCGGTTCATTTGATACATGCGAATCATGCTTAAAAGGCAAGATGACCAAATTACCCTTTTCCGAAAAGGTAAACCAGTGGATGAATTGCTTGGTCTAATACATACTGATGTATGTGGACCAATGTCAACTCTTGCACAAGGAGGCTATAGTTACTTCATTACCTTTATCGATGATCACTCACGATTCGGGTATGTGTTCTTAATGAAACACAAATCTGAAGCTTTAGAGAAATTCATAGAGTTCAGAAGTGAAGTAGAGAAACAGCTTGGCAAAAGTATTAAGATAATTCGATCCGATCGGGGTGGTGAATACTTAAGTCAAGAGTTTCAAGATTATCTTAGGGACATTGGGATATTGGCTCAATGGACTCCACCATATACACCATAGTATAATGGTGTATCTGAGAGGCGTAACCGAACCTTGATGGACATGGTTAGATCTATAATGAATCATCCAACTCTTCCAAAATCCTTTTGGGGCTATGCACTTAAGACAGTTGTTTACTTACTAAACAAAGTCCCGACCAAGGTAGTCTCTACTACTCTATATGAGACGTGGAATAGTAAGAAACCTCTTTTATCTCACATGAAGATATGGGGTTGTCCTACTTATGTAAAGCAGACTGTATCAGACAAATTGGATGCTAAGTCTGATAAATGTCTATTTATTGGATACCCTAAGGAAACGAATGGTTACCAATTCTATCATCCCTTGGAACAAAAGGTGTTTGTTTCAAGGCTTGCTGTATTTCTAGAAAAGAATCTCTTTTACAAGAAAACAGTGGGAGCAGCATTGAACTTGAAGAAGTTCAAGAAACTTCAATAGACATTACAGAGACACCTAGTCTAGACCCACAACCAATAACTCATAATGATGAGCTATCAGTCGAACATAAAACAACACCACTTCTTCGTAGGTCTGATAGGACACACAATATTCCAGAGAGATACGGATTTCTCATAAGTGAATCGAATGACGTGTTACTCATTAACGATGACGAACCTATCAGTTATGAAGATGTTCTGAAAAATTCAGAAAGGGATAAATGGCTTGAAGCCATGAAGTCGGAAATGGATTCCATGTACAAAAATCAAGTATTGGACTTGGTTAACCCACCTGAAGGGATTAAACCCATAGGGTGCAAGTGGGTTTTCAAGAAGAAAACCGACATGGAAGGTAATGTTGTTACCTTTAAGGCTAGATTAGTGGCAAAAGGATATCGTCAGAAACAAGGAATTAATTATGACGAAACCTATTCGCCAGTAGCTATGCTTAAATCCATTCGGATGCTCCTGACCATAGCAGCTCATTATGATTATGAGATATGGCAAATGGATGTGAAAACAACTTTCCTTAATGGAAACTTGCTTGAGGATGCATACATGATACAACCTGAAGTATGCAAGCTTCGACGATCCATATATGGACAAAAGCAAGCATCCAGGAGCTGGAACTTCCGTTTTGATGAGACAATCAAGAGTTTGATTTCTCACAAAATCCTGACGAACCTTGTGTGTACAAGAAGGTTAGTGGGAGTGCAGTCGTATTCCTAGTGTTATATGTCGATGACATATTACTTATAGGAAACGATATATCAGTCTTACAGTCAGTTAAAATTTGGTTGTCCAAAACTTTCTCCATGAAAGACCTGGGAGAAGCAACCTATATCCTTGGGATTAGAATCTATAGAGATAGATCAAAACGGTTGCTTGGTCTTTCGCAGTCTACATATATAGACCGAGTGCCAGAAAGGTTTAGCATGTCGGAATCCAAGAAAGGTTACCTTCCCATCAGGCATGGGATCAACCTTTCGAAGTCTATGTGTCCGCGCACAGAAGACGAGAGGATTTGCATGAATAAGATTCCTTATGCATCCGCGATAGGATCTATCATGTATGCTATGTTATGTACTAGGCCCGATGTATCGTATGCTCTGAGCGTCACAAGCAGATACCAGTCTGATCCAGGAATGGATCATTGGGCGGCTGTCAAGACAATCCTCAAGTACTTAAGAAGCACTAAGGATGTGTTCCTAATATATGGAGAAGGTGATATGGAAATACGTGGGTATATAGATGCCAGTTTCCAGACAGATAAGGATGACTCCGAATCTCAGTCCGGATACGTATTTATTTTGAATGGAGGCGCAATAAGTTGGAAGAGTTCCAAGCAAGACACCGTAGCGGATTCTACCACGGAAGCGGAATATATTGCAGCTTCGGAAGCAGCAAAGGAAGCAGTCTAGATCAAAAAGTTTGTCTCAGAACTTGGTGTGGTTCCAACCATTGATGGAGCAATACCGGTTTACTGCGACAACAATGGAGCTATTGCACAAGCAAAGGAACCAAGGTCTCATCAGCGATCCAAACATGTGCTTCACCGCTATCATCTGATCAGAGAGATTATAAGTAGGAATGATATACAAATTGAGAAAATTCCCACTGAAAGAAATTTAGCGGATCCTTTAACTAAGGTCATGCCTCAAAGTAAGTTTGAGGGTCATATTAGAGCCTGTGGTATTGGGTACCGTAGCAATTGGCATTAGGCCAAGTGGGGGTTTGTTAGTGATATGAGAGAAGTGTCATAAGGCAATCGCCTTATGATTGTAATCATTTATTTTAATAAATGAATATTCACTATTTGAGTATACATATTTGTGTATTTGATTGAGATCTTAAACTCATTTACTGAATGTCCGCAATACAATTCACAGCATGAGAGAATTTGTGATGAATTCACAACTAGTGATTATCTCTACATGTGCAATTGTGAAGTATTGCAATTGTCCCTAGTCGATGAATTGATAAATACGGACACTATCAATTCTGTTGAGACTAGCATGGGTTATTCTCTAATCAGCTGATTCTCACTGGCTGGTGACATTGAGATATCCGGAGATAAACATGAATGCTAGTTAAGGGAACTAGTTCATTGGAGTGATGGCTGTAAAACTTCATATGGTAGTCTACATATAGATATGTCAGTGAAGTTCTTACTGCAACTTAAGTGCGATGTTCCTTTGACTTGCGGTGTTCAAGTCATCTTGATTATGGAGACTTATACTTTGACATCTTAAGCAAGCATATCCAAGGAGGTGTGGACCCAGGATGATTGGGTATAAGCCGAAGTGCCCGAAGATGTTTAAACAGCCCACAAAGGATTCACCACTCCTTGCGAGGAGATGTATACCCGAGGCCTATCGTCGGATTGTTACTCGAAGCCTCTGGCCAGAGCATGACATGTTCAGAGTATGAATCTCTTAAATACATGAGAGTAATTAGAATCCGTAGGATAAGAAAACGTAACTTGGGCTAGGTGTGACGTAGTCAGCCTAGTGGGGACTGACACACATAGACCATGTCCTGAACCAAGTGGGTATAAGATGGTGAAGGGAATGGGGCACGATTCATTATAGCTGCTGAAGGGTTTCAGAATTGTTTCTGAGGTCAACCGTTGATCTTTCGATTAATTGGGGATCATGATGTACTATTAGGTGCCACTCATGATCGTTCTATAATTAATTGATTAATTATAGACGGCTAACATAAATCGAAACCTATTTAGTCACATGCACTATGAGTAATCCGAGGGATTTAAAACGAGTTGATAATTGGATTTTCCAATCAAGAGAGATTACGTTTGGTTTAGCCAAACGATAAGTCGAATCTGAATTTTTTCAAAGACGCATCGGAAGCGTAAAATGGCTAAGTCTTTTGAAGACTTAATAGATGAATTAAATAAGTTTATTCATTGGGGCTTGGCTTGGATGGGCCGGCCAAAGAGGGCCTCCACCCTCTTTGCTTGGCCGGCCACAACAAAGGGAGAGAACCAAAGTTTTGGTTCTATTTATAAAATAAACCAAGTGTGGTTTGTTTTATAAAATTATGGATGATGTAAATTTTTATAATAAACCAAGGTTTGGTTTATTTTTCATGGAAATTAAAATGAACCATGGATTGGTTTATTTTATAAAATCAATCATGGATTGATTTACCATGATAAGGAAATTTATTCCATAGGAGAGAAGAACTTGATTGATTTTTATCATGAATTAAAATATGATTTTAACCATGATATAAAATCAAACTTGGCATGATGGGATAAGTTATTCCATATTTAAGAGGCTTGATTATTTTTTAACATGAATTAAAATTTGATTTTAATCATGAGACAAAAATCAATTATGGTTTGATATAAAAATTATGCCAAAATTGAGAGGCTTGATTGAGGAGGAGCTCCCTATATAAAGGACCCAAGGGGTGCCATGAAAGTGGATCCATCCAAGTATTCTTGCCTAGGCTCTCTCCCTCTCCTCCCTTCTTCCTCTTGGCCGACCACAAGGTTCTTCTCCCTTCCCGTGAGCACAAGGAGAAGCACCGAGGCGACGAAGTTCTTCCGTTGGGATGATCTTCCTCTCCGGCCATCATCACCTTGGGATTGGGCGCAAGTCATCTTCCTCCTTCTCGCCGGAATTGTGATTCCGGCCAACCTTGGTAGTGAGTTTTTCCGATGTGATTATTTCTCTCTTGGTTTTTCTTGTCGTGTTCTCGGAGAATCTAGTAGTTCTCGAGAACACGAAACTCGTGGCTTTGCGAAGTCATCCCGAAGATACTCGGCGTGGACGCGAATAGAGGATGAGCTTCTGAGGGACGCTTACGGTTGGATTTCGTCCCTTCCTTCGAGTTACGCAAGGTAATATTAAATTAGTTTGCATTTCTACAAAATTTTAAATATATAATCATGTCTACACAAGATAAAGTTGCATGCTTAGATGTGTGGTTAAATAATCTGAGAAATTATTTATGCTAAACCTTCCGCTGCACGTAATTAATTTTAAAATTACGAACCCGCATCCATGTCAACATGCACCCGGACCCAACAGAGACCCACTTCAATACCGGTACAAGAGGAAGCATCCACTTCATCCAAGGTTGAAGAAGAAGTCAACCTAGCCTCCACCTCCACCAAAGCAAAGAAAAAGGACCACATCACATGCTTTGGTTGCAACGAAAAGGGATACTACAATGATAAGTGTCCAAAAGGTAAAAATGAGGTAAAACCTAAACCTATTTCAAGTTCTTTTAATTCTAACATGAATTGTAGGATTGGAGAAACCCAAGAGAAGAAGAAGAAAATCCGATACTTCACATGTGGTGAGCTGGGGCACTAACACACCAAGTGTCCAAGGAAGAAAGAGCTCAAGAAAATGGGACACTTGAGGAGATGGGAGAAAGAAGAAAGGAGGAAGCAAAGCTCACATCAAAGGGGAACTCCAATGGTTAGGGAGGTAATCCACTAATCTTAAACTTAAATGTAATTCAAATTTGAGTTCCTCTATGCATGATAAAAATAGAGTTAATTATCCATCCATGCATGCTAAAATTAATGAAAATTATTTACTTGTGCATAACCATGGTTTTAGATATAATGATAGGACTAGGATTAACAAGATAGATCATAACCTTAAGAAAAGCATACATCATGATCAATCTAGAACCCTAGGACCCAAGGATCATGACATTAATCCCAAGAAGGGAAGGAATGTGCCTAGAAAGGAGGGTAGGTCTAGAAATGTCCAAAGTGGGCATATTGACACTACGGTTAGAAACTTAGTAAGGGAAAATCAAGCCTTGAGGGCAAGGCTTGATACATTAGAAAAGATACTAGAAAGATTCAAGGTTGGATCTAAGGGTCTAGAGATGATGTTGGGTAGTTTAAAACCCAACTATGATAGATCGGGTTTGGGGTACCGGTCTAGAGTCTCCAAGGCCAACAAAAGGAAATATGCTAGGAAGGCATATGATCATGGCAAGAAGGAGAAGTTCAAGGATGGCAAGGGGAAGAAAATGACTTAACCAAAGACAAGGTATCTAAGGTTAAGAAGGTTGAGTTTGTAGGGCAAGAGTCACCGGGGGATCACCGGTGTGGTCTAGTGTTTGTTGAGTCACCTAGGGAGGTGGCTAGAGCTAGAGCTCTAGGGGGAGCTCTAGGAGCCTTTGGGATATATGGTGAATGGACCTTGGGAGGAGGTGCTCCTAGAGGTCTAGATGGACCATGGAGTGTGCCAAAAGAATTGGAGACGGACTTGAGTCTCAATTCTTGGATTTTGGCACGATGTTATTGAGTTTCATGCATGGAAATTTGACATTGGGGTCATATTGAATGAAAATTGATTTTTGATGTGCAAATGTCATATAAATCAATGCTAGGGATGCATTCAATGCTAGGGATGCATTGTGGATTGGTATGGGCAGAGACATCAAGGGGAAACCAAAACTAGGACTTCTGGTTAAGGTTTGAGTGAACCTTTTTGCTAGTTTTGAGTTTTATGTCAAACTTGGAAATGGTGATAGATACATTTTGGAATGTATTTTTCCCAAGTAAGTATGGGTACCAAAAATGTCTCCACAAAATTTAGGAATTTTTTGAGATTTGTGAAATTTCTGGCGCATTTCTGAATTTCGTCAGAAAGGCTGAAATTCTGATTTTCAGAGTATCAGTCGACTGCCCTAGGAGCAGTCGACTAGTCAAGGCTAATTTTTGTATCAGCAGCTGTGTATGTGTCCAAATGATGCAAAACAAGTGTATGGGGGGCTAGTACACATTGTTTATGGTCATTAGGGATTGAAAGAACCAATAATTGGGATATTGTTGGGTTCATTTTGATGTTAGACAAAGGGGGAGAAGTGTTGGGTTTAAGTTGGGAAACTAAACACTCCTTTGATAGAAACCCTAGGTTTAGGTGGAGCTGAGATTAAGAGGGAGCATGGTTGTTCCATTCTTGACATAAGGGGAGCCTTGGAGAGGTTCTTAAAAAGCCTTTGTAAGTCCAATGTAGGGGGAGCTTGGGAAAAGCTTTAAAAAACCCGATTTTATGAAAATTCCTAATTTGAAAAGTTAGGTGTGGGATGCCTTAGGATAGGATCCCGTTGTGAAAAATCCTAACTTGGAGGGTTAGGTGTGAGATGCCTTGGGATAGGATCCATTTTTTGCATTATGCATTATTTTTGCTATTGACTACTATCTTGTTTCCCTAACTTAAACGTATTGCCAAACATCAAAAAGGGGGAGATTGTTGAGGCAATTTGTGGTTCGGAGTGACTAAGTGTTTTGATGTTTGGGCAAAGGGTTTAAATTAGGTTTACTCTTGTATTTGATATGTGTATGTTGAGTGTGCAGGTTGCGCAGGTTTACATATATGGACTTAGCTAGATGGCCTCAGTACGGTGAAGGGTGACATGGAGACAAACTGGAGGCTTGTGTTGGAGAGCAGGGACGATGAGTTGAGGGGCGTGGACTTCGAGGCATACGTGAAGGATGGCATGGAGGCAAGCTAGAGGCTTGCGTGCATCCGAGAGATGGGAGCCGAAGATGAAGAGGGCGCGAAGGCAATAGTCGAGGCTGTTGATGAGGAGTCAGTCGAGTCATGAGGGTATGACTTCTATGTGATTGTACTCGGGAAATCCTAGGGGTCGAGTGTTGAGAGAAGTGTACTCGGGAAGGGAAACCCTAAGTGGATGAGTTGGGCAGTCGACTGCCCTTGGGGCAGTCGACTGATAAAACTCACAGATGGTTTGTAGCCCTGGACCAGTCGACTGCCCTGGGAGCAGTTGACTGGTAGCGGCTAGTGAGTTGGCTGAAAATTTGAACGTTGGGGTTGCAACGGTCAAATTTCAGTGGCATCAGTCAACTGCCCTGGGGGCAGCAGTCGACTAGTGGCGAGGGTTTCAGCCCGAGTCCTATTTAAAGAGGACTTCGTGGTGGCTGAGATTCTTGACGAAACAAGCTTGGTTAAGGCTTGTTAGTAGTCTCTGGAGTCCATATCGCGTCAAGGTGTTGTGGCGAGGTTTCTCCACCCACAAGGAGTGACAAGGACTAGCCGGAGGTTATTCGGGGAGTGATCCACCGACGGATTCTTGGATTATTCACCCATCCGGGGTGGATATCAAGTAAATCTTCCTTGTTAGCATTGGTTAGTTTTGTCTTATTGTTTTTATTGTATATTCCGCTTGTGCAACTAACCGTGTAGGAAGAAAGACTTCGAAGAAACGCTATTCACCCCCTCTAGCGTACGGAATCGATCTAACACTATCTCCCCTCCCATAGATGAAGAGCAGGAGACCAGTGCAATGCCGAATGAGGAAACGTGGGCATCATATTAGGATGACCCACTTATGGTGACACCAATTGGGCGAGGAAAGCCCAAGTTCACATATTGGAAATACACAAAGTGGGATGCAACCGTGAGCAAGCACAAGGACCTCAGATCAGCTTTAGTGTCATAGACTTACATGGAGTGGATGTCCCTTATGACCATACCTTGGCCATCTCAATCGTCATCGCCAACTACAAGATATAGCGCACCTTCGTATACACGAGAAGTTCGATCAACGTCCTATTCAAGAAGGCGTTTGACCAACCCCAGATTGAAGTGGTCGAGCTGCAACTAATAATAACCCCATTACGCGGATTCACCAGTAATAAGGTATTGCCCCTGGGCCAGATTAGGTTGGCCATTTCCTTGGGAGAAAAGCCGATAAAATAGACCCACTAGTCCATCTTCTTGGTAGTGGATGCCCCCTTGACCTACAACATCATCCTGGGAAGGCCAGCTCTGAACAAGTTCTGAGCTATGGTCTCCCCATTCTACTTGAAGCTCAAGTTTCCAACAGGCGAGCGAGTGGGAGAAGTGAAAGGGGACCAGGTGGTGGCTCGACGATGCTTCTCCCACCGTGAAAAAGTGGGAGAAGTGAAAGGGTATATTGATGTAGCATCGTCGAGCCACCACCTGGTCCCCTTTCACTTCTCCCACTCGCTCGCCTGTTGGAAACTTGAGCTTCAAGTAGAATGGGGAGACATAGCTCAGAACTTGTTCAGAGCTGGCCTTCCCAGGATGATGTTGTAGGTCAAGGGGGCATCCACTACCAAGAAGATGGACTAGCGGGTCTATTTTTATTCGGCTTTTCTCCCAAGG
>JAGFNQ010006562.1:0-18842 GCA_024364735.1 Boesenbergia rotunda | reverse complement strand
TATTCTTTAGTCCTTCTCAAGTACTTAAGAATATTCTGACTGCTATCCAGTGACGTTCACCTGGATCTGACTGATATCTGCTCGTCATGCTCAAAGCATACGAGACATCAGGACGAGTACATAACATGACGTACATGATAGATCCTATGGCTGAGGCATAAGGGATCTTGCTCATGCGGTCTCTCTCCTCTCTAGAAGAGGGACCTTGAGTCTTCGAAAGACTCACGCCATGTGACATTGGTAGATTTCCCTTCTTGGAATTCTGCATGGCAAAACGGTGTAATACCGTATCGATGTATGTACTCTGACTTAGGCCAAGCAATCTCTTAGATCTATCTCTATAGATCTTAATGCCTAGAATGCAGGCTGCTTCACCTAAGTCCTTCATTGCGAAACAAGTCCCCAACCAAGTCTTCACAGACTGTAGCGAAGGGATGTTGTTCCCAATGAGTAGTATGTCATCCACATACAAGACTAGGAAGACTACTGTGCTCCACTAACCATCTTGTAGACACAAGGTTTCATCTTCGTTCTTGATGAAACCAAACTGTTTGATAGCATCATCGATCGAAGATTCCAGCTCCGAGAGCTTGCTTTAGACCATAAATGGCCATATGCAGCTTGCATACTCTGCCAGTATGCTGTGGATCTACAAAACCCTCAGGCTGTGTCATGTACACATCCTCGAGGAGGTTTCCATTCAGAAACGCTGTCTTGACATCCATCTGCCAGATCTCATAATCGTGGTAGGCTGCAATAGCAAGCATGATCCGAATGGACTTAAACATCGCTACTGGAGAAAAAGTTTCATCATAGTCAATACCATGAATTTGCTTGAAACCTTTAGCTACCAGTCTACCCTTATAGGTATGAGTAAGTCCATCCATGTTAGGCTTTCTCTTAAAGACCCACTTACACCCAATGGGTTTGACCCCTTCAGGTGGATTAACCAAGGTCCAAACTTGGTTAGTGTACATGGATTCCATTTCGGATCTCATGGCTTCCAGCCATGATTCAGAATCTGGGCTCATCACAGCTTCCTGATAGGTGGTAGGCTCATTCTCAATGATCATAACGTCATCATGGTCAGACAAGAGAAATAAATATCTCTCAGGCTGACGACGTACCTATCAGACCTGCGAAGAGGTAGGTCTACCTGAACAGGTTGTTGTTCCACAACTTCTTGTGTAACAATCTCATCCACAACTTCTTGTGGTTCCTGTTCAGTATCCATCAAGGGCTCAGTGCTATGGTCGTTGTCTTGAACTTCTTCAAGATCAAACGAACTCCCACTAGTCTTTCTAGAAACAAAGTCCCTTTCTAGAAAGACCCCAGTCTTAGCAACAAACACTTTGTGTTGACTGGGAATGTAGAAGTAATATCCCTTAGTTTCCTTGGGATATCCCACGAAATAGCACTTATCGGACTTGGGTCCCAGTTTGTCTGAGACTTGACGTCTAACGTAAGCCTCACAACCCCAAACTCTCATGAAAGACATCTTGGGACTCCTCCCAGTCCATATCGTATATGGTGTCTTCATGACCGCCTTTGATGGAACATGGTTAAGTGTGAACGCTGCCGTGTCTAGAGCATATCCCCAAAAGGATATAGGAAGATCTGCGTGACTCATCATAGATCGTACCATATCTAATAAGGTACGATTCCTCCTTTCGGATACACCATTCCACTGTGGTGTCCCAGGAGGAGTGAGTTGAGATAGAATCCCACACTCAGCTAAATAGTCACGAAACTCATGGCTCAAGTATTCTCCACCTCGATCTGATCGAAGTATTTTAATACTCTTGTCGAGTTGGTTTTGTACTTCATTTCTGAATTCTTTGAACTTTTCAAAGGACTCGGACTTATGTGTCATCAAGTACACATAACCATATCTACTGAAATCATCAGTAAATGTGATGAAGTATCTATAACCACCTCGAGCAGCAACATTGAAAGGGCCACATACATCAGAATGTATGAGTCCTAACAAATCTGTTGCCCTCTCGCTATGTCCACTAAAGGGAGTCTTAGTCATCTTGCCTAGAAGGCATGACTCGCATGTCTCATATGACTCAAAATCAAATGAATCCAGCAATCCATCCTTATGGAGCTGGGACAAGCGACTCTCATTTATGTGGCCTAAGCGACAGTGCCAGAGATAGGCTGGGTTCAACTCATTTGATCTCAACCTCTTGGTACTTACATTATAGATAGGGCGTTCTAAGTCTAGAATGTAGAGTCCGTTGATAAGATCTGCACTACAATAGAACATTTCATTTAAATAGACTGAACAACATTTGTTCTTAATTATAAATGAGAAGCCTTTCTTGTCTAGACAAGAAACAGAAATTATGTTCTTAGTAAGTGCAGGTACATAACAACAATCATCTAGTTCCAATACAAGCCCAGAGGGCAGAGATAGAAAATAAGTTCCTACAGCAACAGCAGCAACTCGTGCTCCATTGCCTACTTGTAGGTCCACCTCGCCCTTTGCCAATGCCCTGCTATTTCTTAGCCCCTGCACATTGGTACAAATGTGAGAAGCACATCCAGTATCTAATACCCATGATGTAGAAATAGAAAGGTTGACTTCTATAACATATATACCTGAAGTAGAAGGCTCGCTTCTCTTCTTCTTAAGATCCTCCAGGTATACCTTGCAGTTCCGCTTCCAATGCCCTGCCTGCCCTTGATATAATTGCTTGAGGTGGTCAATCATATCGTAAGCATTCATGTTCTCGTGTTGCTTCTGAAGCTCAGAGGACATGCAGCATAGCATTAGGCACGACACGTCTAACGCGTCGTCTTGATGCTTCTGATGAGCATCTCTAACGCTACGGATGGCTGAGGGTGGTGGTGCTTCAGGAACTGCTTGCTCTAGAACGTACCACTTACGTTCCTGTTTGAGGACTATCCTCAAGTTCCTGTACCAGTCCAGGAAATTAGCTCCAGTGAGCTTGTCCTTCTCAAGGACAGATCGCAGAGAGAGAGTGTTCGCGTTTGAAGACATAGCAATCTACAACAGATAAATGCTGAGAATAAATATCATATTCTAGTAATCATCTAATTAGGCCTTTAATTAAATGATGCTCCCACTAAATTATAGGAATTTTGGTGGAATCAAGTCATTGGAGTGGTCAAACCACACTACTAGATCCGTACCAATTTACTATAATTTATGTGGGACAAGATCCACATCATACTATGCCTTGAGTTAGCTTTGGCTAAATCGCCCAAGACTTAGTATGATCGGTAGATAACTAATTTATCAATTACATCTCTATGCAACTCTTGTTTATAGGATCAAGAATTAACATTTATGAATAATCTTGAGTTAGCTTTGGCTAAATCGCCCAAGACTATTGATAAATGCGATCTTGTCCTACCTTTCCAACTATTGAATACGCCTATAGCTTTACTCGATCCAATTGAGTTAACTAGTTACTCAATCTGATTGAGCTCGATCTAACCCGAGCCGTGATAGGCGGGACCAAGGTTGTCCCTCCGCATCCTACCAAGATTAAATGCGTTGCTCTGCTTTGGCAGAATCGACAAGCGCATATGATCGAGGTAGTGATGGGTATCAGGACCCGGTAGACGTTTACGAGTCGATTCGATTTTAGATCTAATCTAATCGAGGATGTGCATCACATCTAGGCATTTATGAAATCTAATTTAATCCTAAATGTGTATTAAGTGCACATCAAAATGTGGTTCCCACATTACTTGTGCATCTCATACACTTAAGTTTATTTTTACTATTCTACATTATCATGCATCATATACATCACAAGCATAACAATAATAAAATAAACTTAAGTGACTTGGTCATGGCTCTACTAAGACCCTCTCAAGCCAATGAGAGGATCCGATGGTCAACCTAGGTCTAGCGGCTTCTCCAAGCGCTTCCTCTTGACTGTCTTGGTGTTGTCGGCTAGTTCTCCCGAGTCCAAGTTCTTCGGAATTTCCGTCGTCTTCACTTTTGTACATTACAAATTTTTATACTCGAGTTACATTCGAGTCTAAATATGAAATTCAACAGAAATAAAATATTAAAAGCCGACACGCAGGTCGCAAACACAATACAACACGCACATGTACTAAAACGGCGCGCAGGCCGTATTATGAATTACAGCACAATTTTAATCTTATTAAAAATTGGGTTTTGGGCCATGACCATCACACTACTGTACATAATTCAAAATTATGTAATTTTACAGATTTTATATAATTTTTCTATTGATTTTTAGAATTTTTCGAGTCACAACTCCGCGGCGGTCCCGGTAAGTGGGTTTCGGGCGTAATCGCGAGACAAGGCCCCTTGCGGGGTTAGGGGAAGCACCCCTACTCGTGAAATAACCTTCACGAGTGTCTTCATGCGATTATACGGCGCCTTTACCCGCTGTCCCAAAATCCATTTGGGCGAAACTTGCCGTTTCGGAGAAGTTTTTCTCGGTGGCAAAGTCTACAAGTGCTTCGCACTCGTCGCTTTGCCTCTACGAGAAAAATACTCAAAAAAACCTAAAATTTAGAAAAATTACAGAAGCATAAAATTATCTAAATTTTGTATCTAATACAAAAAAATAAAAACCAAAACGAGCACAAGCTTCGCTCGTGGCTCTGATACCACTGTTGGGTTTTTCGGGCCGCGAAAACCACTTTTTCGCGTCGCGGAAACCCCGAAAGCCCCAATAGAAAGGATCCGAGCGAAGAAAACTATTTCAAAAATATTTACGAGTGCTCGTTTACATGCTTCAAAATCGATCTACAACCTAGATCTATTAGAGAAGAGAAAACTACTTTCGATGCGTGCCCCGCAATTCCCGCTCGCTCCTCGGTTGGTGTCGGATCTCAAGGATGCAAAGTAGCAACCCTCTAGAAGTATCCACACAAGCAAGAGAGTGGAGAGGAGAGCCCAAAAGTGTGCTAGCACTTCTTTGGGGTCTCGGCAAGATGAGAGGAGAGGGAGAGCAAAACCAAAAACAAAATAAGTTAGGAGAATCATCAATCACACACCCACAAAAATCTCATTTGTGTGTTTTAAGTGGCAAGCCACTTAATGGCCATTATTAGCCATTAAGTGGCCGGCCACCACCTTAGGTAACCCCCTATTTGAATTCAAAAATTCAAATGGAGAGGTTACTTAGCCTTGATGATGATGCCAAGTCATCACTTGGTCAAGTCAAGGTGATGTGGCTTGAGTCAAGTCAAACTTGCCTCTTATGGACTTTCCATATTTAGCCAAAGTCAAACTTTGACTTCATTATTCTCCCATGATTAGATTCATCCAACACTTGGATCAAACTCGAGTCCAACTCAAGTTGTCTAATTTGAGCCAAGTCAAACTTGCCTTTTATGGACTTTCCATATTTAGCCAAAGTCAAACTTTGACTTCATTACTCTCGGTCCATCATATGGACTTATTCTCCATCTATTGCTCTATGTGTGTGACCCTATAGGTTCTTGTAACGTTGGCAATGCCCTTAAACCTATTTAAGGACATAAGCAGTGAGAGGTATCTAGCAACACATCATTGCTACCCAAGTTACAAGAATGTCGAGATCCAACATCACCATTGTGACTAATAATTGTGACCATCACAATATGTGACAACGTCCTTCTATCCTCGATATCTAGATTGATCTTTCATGAGGCATAGACCGTGTTATCCTCAAATCAATCTATGTGTCTTGAACTCCAAGTAGACTCACTATAATCAAATAAGCTCAATATCTCATATTGCCTTATTTGGGCATGACCATGCACTTAGTGATCTCACTCTATCAAGACTATGATATCTCTCCCGTCATATAGGAGGGATAGATCCCATCTACATCACTCACATCCCTCCGCATAATTTGTTACATACCCAGTAATCGCCTTTATAGTCCACCCAGTTACGGGTGACGTTTGACGAAACCAAAGTGCATAACTCCTTATGTAGGGAACTATGGTGACTTCAGGTCCAAGGACTAATAGTCATACTAATAGTCACATGAGAAAGTATATGACACTCATATAACGATCCATGATACTTTCTCATGGCGGGACATTCAGTATACATTCTCTAATGTATACCCATGTGTCAACTTGATATCTCATATCCATGACTTGTGAGATCAAGTCATCATGTTGACCTACATGCTAGTCTCTATGCATTAACATTGTCCTTGAATGTTAATACTTGACTAGGAATAATTAAGAGTAGTGTTCTCTATATCATCTCACTATCGATTCAACTAATCGATTGATATAGATAAGAACCTTCTACTCAAGGACGTTATTATACTAAGTTATTTGGCACCAATACATATAAGTACAATAACCATAAGAAATGCCTTTATATATAATAAATATATACAAGAATATGATACAATGAGTCCAAAAAGTGATCATCATATGATTGGCTCTAGGGCTCTCACTAACACTTTATATATTAAATGATGCTTTGTTGCAGTAATAATTTCATGATCACAGTTAAATTAGAGAATAAACTGACTTATATTTCCTTATTTTATTAATACTAATATACATGTGTGCTGATAAATTTTTGTTGTTTTGCACAATTAAGAGAACCAAAGGACGCTAACCTCCAATCTTTCAGGTGTTTGTTTGATTTTTGCGGATGAATCACTGAGAAAAGAGCTTTACAGACAAGAAGATCACGATTCAATCAACAACAACTCCTTTCTTTTCCCTCTTTTGTTGGCACAAGCTTTTCATTCAATCTAATGGGAAAGGATCAGTTCTTGAAAATTAGTTGAATTGCTGAATGCATTAGTTTGTTTATCACAACTCAAAAGTGTTATCCTCTTTGGCTGTCTAATTGTGAATGTTAATTGTTACAGCAGTGCTGAAATAAAAGTATTCTCAAGGTAAAATGTAATGGATGCTCTTTTAATGATTAATGGAAAAAGGATTTTTTTTAATAGCTGTTGCACATAATTCTTTGTTAATTAGTTAAAATAGTGCCATGAGCACTTATCGTCTTATCCTACTGGAGAAAAAGATTCCATTATTAGTTGATGCAAATGTGAAGGGAATTTAGTGTATAAAAAATAGTATTTTTACTTCATTAATGTTTATCTTTTCTTTTGTTTTCGAGAACAACTTCCCTCTTTTTCAAATCTGTCCCGATAAAATCGTCCAATACTAAATCTATAGTTTGCTCGAGAAAACAAATTAACATGAATATATATCACAGTAAAGAATCGAAAAATGACGTTCTTTTACCTCAACTATATTTTAAAACAACTACTCTTTAAGAGTATATTTATTAAGGGTAATATACTAATTGTCATATTAGGTTATATATTAAAACCTTCAACCAAACAAGTTTTTGTCCCATTACCAAAGATTAAACCAAACAGTATTAGGTTATATCTTATTCCCTATAACCTTGGTTATGTGATTACCTGGTAATCACATGCCCAAGGTTATCACTGATCACCCTGAACCAAACTCACCCTAAGAGTTATGTTTTTATTGGTGAGTAACAAGATGGAACCATCTCTGAAATAGAGTCAAGAGTTGCCATTTTTCTTGAAACTGAGTTCCCAATAAGAGGTGAATTTGATAAATCAACTCCTCTATTTGCAATAGAGGAGGAGGATATTGTTCCTCTATCAATGAATCAGGAAGCACAGGGGATACATGAATCTAGTCAACCTAGTGGGAGCAAATGACTTACAAATGAGTCAGTTTCTCAACAATCTAACCTGCGAAGAAGTAATTGCCAGATTATTCCTCGGAGAAGGTTTGCCATTGAGAATGAGGCATTAATGATTCTCCCAGTTGATGATGAAGAACCTCAAACGGTTGAGGAATCATTGAAATGCTCAGTTAAGGAGAAATGGAAAGTTACAATCGATAAAAAAATGGAGTCCATGAGAAAGAATCAAGTTTGGGATTTAGTCGATCTTCCTCCAGGCAGCAGGGCTATTAGGAATAAGTGGATACTCAAAATTAAGAGGAAAACGGATGAGTTGATTAATCGATACAAAGCTCGTTTGGTTGCAAAAGGATATACACAAATGGAGGGTATTGATTTTGAAGAAACATTCTCCTCAGTTGTGAAGTTTGTGTAAATACGAGTCATCCTAGCTATAGTAGCACATTTTGACTTAGAATTACATCAAATGAATGTAAAGACAACTTTTTTTAATAGTAATCTTGACGAAGAAATCTATATGACACAACCAGAAGGTTATATAGCTGAGGGCCAAGAGAATAAAGTATGTAGACTTGAGAAGTCTATATATGGGCTAAAGCAGGTGTTAAGGCAATGAAACATAAGATTCAATATAGTCATTTTGTCTTATGGTTTCGAAATGATCAATGAGGATCATTGTGTTTGCCTAAGGAAGGATAAAGAAAAGTTTGTCATCTTATCATTATATGTTGATGATATACTAATAGCAGGAAGTGACCTAAAGTTTATGATTGAAGTCAAGTCTTGACTTTCATCACAATTTGACATAATAGATATGGGAGAAGCTGAGTACATCTTAGGAGTGAATATCATTTATGATCGATTAAAAAGACTTTTGGGTTTGTCCTATGATGCTTATATTACCAAGATACTACAACACTTCAATATGTTGGATTGCAACGTTGAACAAACGCCTACAGCGAAAGGTATTCTTCTGAGGAAAAGTATGTCTCCCAAGAATCCTGAAGAGATAGACGATATGAAGAAAAAAATCATATATTAGTGACATTGGTAGTTTAATGTACACTATGTTGTGTACTCGTCCTAATATAAGCTATGTTGTTGGCTTAGTTAGTCATTTCCAATCAAACCTAGGATCGAGACACTGGAAAGCAGTGAAAATGATCAAAGCTGAGCCAGAAGGGCTCTACAGATGCATATTGGGCAAGAGACCTTGATAACAGAAAATCCACATCTAGCTATGCCTTCTTGCTGAATGGTAGCGCCATCTCGTGGAACATCAAGAAACAGGCTTGTGTAGCCCTGTCAAACAGGCTTGTATAGTGCTGTTGATAATGGAGGCTGAGTATGTGGCTTGTGCAACGACTGTACAAGAAGCTGTGTGCTTGAGAAAGTTCTTAAAGTATCTGAAGATTGTTGAGGATAGTGGGAGTCCTGTTACAGTGTATTGTGACAATCAAGCTGCTATAGTTTTTTCCAAGGATCCTAAATATCACGGCAAAGGCAAGCACATAGAAATTAAATATAATTTTGTAAGAGATATTATTGATAAGAAAAAGATAATTCTTGAGTACATCCCTACACGAGCGATGCTTGCAGATCCTTTTACTAAGCCATTGACTAAAGAGTCATTTCATGGACATGTGAAATCTTTGGAACTATGGAAGATATAACACATTATAAAGACTGTTATATATATGAAATGTTATAATCTATTCAGTGTAAATGTATTTGTTATATTTGGATAAAAATCTCGATGAGCATGTTGGCAGGCTGAGATTGACCCCTCGTCTCTATTTGTTGAGTATAAATAGAGGTAAGACCATTATTTATGAGACAGCTTATGTAGTTGTAAATAGAGATACTCATAAGTTGATGTCGCCTTGATTTTTGTATCAAGATGAGATCATTTATGTAATGATCGAAGTAAATGCACCCACCATTTACTGAACCTGTTAAAGGTCAGATTAGAATTCATAAGTTGAATTCGGATTAGACATTAGGTATGTCTAGATCGAAATCTGTACGATGTTAAATACATGAGAAAAACATGCACTCTTTTTGGTAAAGAGAATAACATTGTAGCATGTGATTCATACCACATGTGTTATAGCGACAATAAGAGTAGTAGGAGAATGGATCCCTGCTTCTCTACTATGTAAGACCCTTGAGATTATAAGTTAATCTCAGTCTTACCCTAAGTGACTATTTAGCTGTCTACTTGAAATTTTAATCAATGACTGTTACTTTAGTGTGTATTCTATTGGCTATGGATGATTCGGTCTATAGAGCATAACTAGGAAAGCAACTGATTAGAATGAATAGATTCTAGCTAAAAAGGAAGATTAAAATTGATTTACATTTGCAATATTTATTCACTAGTCGACCAGTTACTTTTTTTGTTAAGTACTTAAAATGTGATTGTGAATAAATGTATGGATTAGATATGTTGAACATGCTCTTAACATAGTGGTCAATTGAGGGATTAGAGATGTACATATTGATGTAAATATTTAATCTGGGATAAAAACAAGTTATTAATATCTCGGATTCATTCTATAGAGCGCTAAGTTAAGTGTAACAACTTTCTTGACAGTAATTGCTCAGTGTGCTTACTGTCGCACAAATCATTTTCCTTGAAGTGTGAATTGAATATTCTTCCATGGTCTATGTGACTTTCTTGCATGGTCTTTGTGACTAAATGATCTTTATATATTGACTTGGATAAGTGGGAGATGTTAGAGTTAAGAGGTTTAATAGCAACCCTTGGTGTTCTTAACTCATGGAAGAAAAAAGGGCAGCACCCTTTCACCTTCTTCTTCTCCTCTTATAAAAGTGCATCCAAGACAATGAAAAGAAAGAAGGAAGATGATTTGTTCATCGTGAGGGCAAGAGGAGAGAAGTTCGTGATAGGTTCGTCCTTGGGATTTGGTTTGTGGAATCGCCGAGAAGCGTTCGTGTCGTAACCTTCTTGCCGACGGTAACTTTTGTAATTTCTTGCTTCATCGATCACTGTAAGCGTTTAGATTTACAGAATTTATTTTTTGTATTTCATGCTATAGATCTAACAGTCTGTCCCACACTCATCGGCAGCGGTTGCCCAGTCGTCCGATCGTCGATCGGATATCATCAATGGTTTTTGATCATCGTCTCGAATCAAATGATATCCTGAAAAAATGGTAAACCGGTTGGAATCACCGCAATTGTAATCTCGCCGAATTCGACGGTGAATCCGACAATATCACAATTGTGGTGATCCCTACAGATTCACCGTATCCCCAGGGTATAGTTTTGTTCGGGACGACGGCCGGAGGCAGCCGGTGATGTCTGATCGACGATTGGACGACTCGTCAATCGTCGTCGACGAGTGGGATAGGCGAGACAGAGGGTAAAGTGAGACAGAGAATCTGCCCTTAGATTTTTGAGGATTTGCGGATCGCCACTGCTAGCAATTGCAGCTCACACATCACTACAATTTGAAACAAACATCCAAATTTCCTAGAACTTGATGTTTATTTTAAATTTCCAGTTCATTAATGTCGATTTAAATTTGAGATGAAGGATTCAAAATTTAAGAAAAGCTTTTGTACAATAAAGTTTTCACTGTTTATTTTATAGAAAAAATGAATTATATATTTATCTTTTTCCTAATTTACTTGTTATAAAATAATTTGCGAATGAATTTATAAATTCATTTGTTAACAAAATTTTATCTCTCCAAAATCGAAGAGAACGACATTCTTTTTCTTCTCATCGTCATATCTCCGTCTCCGCACACAACCACGTCAACGGCATTGCACATCCTGTTACGAGCTACAAAGCCATGTGATGGCTTTATGCGGGTGGTCGCCCTGCCCAACCTTAGTAAGGTAGCCCTTGAGCGAGCACAAGGCGGATGATGCTCATCGGTTACAAACTACGGGCAACCCCGCTCGTGAGCTACGGACAACCTCACTCGTAAGCTATAGATGACCCCCGCACAACGCTCTCGAGCTAATGGGCAACCCTGCATGACCGCAAGACATGAACAACCCTACATGGCAGCCCATTCCATCGCTCAACATTTTTATATCTTTATTTTTCTCCCTTCCTTTTCTTCCTTTCGTGTGTGTTTTTTTTTTCTCAATTATTTCATTTCCTTTCCTTTTCTCTTCCTTCTCTCCTCCGCCAAGGGATTTTTTTTCTTTTGGGGAATTTTTTCTTTTTTAATTTATTTCCTTCCCTTCGAGTAATCAAAGCATATGTCTTTAGTATTTGTCCGATGGACGTGTACAATGCAGTGATTGCGCATCTTTAAAAAAAAATGAAAGGGTGCACATTCCTCTTCATTTTCCTCCATTATGTGCAATTAAAGCATAAGCTACCACTTCTTCTCCAATATATAGGTGTCTAAGGAAATTAAAAAGGAAAAATATAAAACGAAGAACAAATTGGTTCGGTGGGATTTGATTGTGGAAAATCAAGAAGGTTCCCCGTGGTCTTCTCGACAACAGCAAGCGTCTTCTCTAATTTTTCTTCCAGAGCCCTAGTAAGTTTATGTTTCATATCAATTCTCTTACCGTAAAAATGATATCAGAGAGAGTAATGCTCAACACTAGAAGAAATCCCTCTGGCGATCACATCGCTGCAAAGGACACCTAGGGAGTGTTTGGGAGAGCTTCTGCTACCTGCTTTTTAGATTCTGGCTACACAGAATCATTTTTGAGTGTTTGGGAAGGCTAGATTCTGCTTTAGCTTCTGTTACTTTTGCTCAGAAGTTAGAAGCAAGAATTTGATACTTCTATCTGCTTCTGCTTTTTTATTTATGATATAACATTAAAAAATAATATTTATATCCTTAAATAATATAACATTTTACCTAATTACCATTTTACCTGATTGTACTAATATTTATTTTTAAATAAAATTTTATATTTTTAAATAAAATTTTATATTTTTATAAAATTTCAATCATATTGTACATTTTCAGAATTATATATATATATATTATATTTATATAAATTATATTATTTTTTATTTTTTATTTTTTGTTAATTTTATATATTTTTCAAATATTCAAATTATAAAAAAATTAATTTTAATACTATATTTAAAATATAATAATAATTATATCACTATTTAAAATATAATAATAATTACGTGAACAAATTATTGATAATATCGAAATTATATTTAAATAATTAAAAAATGATTAATTTATATAGTTTATGGATATTATTGTCATTCAATTAAAAATTAAGTTTAGAAGTAATTATTCTCCCAAACACTCAAACTTTATCTTGTATCAGCTTTTGGCTTCTATTTTCAAACACTGCTTACTTTAGCTTCTTACTAACTTCAAGATAATCACTATAAGAATCACTTTTCAAGAAGTAAAAGCTCTCCCAAACACTCCCGTAGTCACACTGGGAAAAAGCGATTGTGTCACATTTTCTCCATCGCCGAAACTAATGCGAGCGTCGACGACCACATCAAGTGGCTGACAATCAACGTCTATAACCAAATCTTCTTCATATATGTCGTCATTGTTATTATGACGAATCTTTATAGCAATTGAACTAGCAATCGACACATTATCATATTTACTAGTATTTAATAGATATCTTTTCTGATTTAGTAACAAAATTTTAATACAAATGCAGAATTAATAGATACATATCTTTGTTGTAAAATTGGACAGTTGCGCTTGTCGTGTCAGATACCTCTATGACTACATCCACGACATAACCTGAACTTTGAGATTGATATCTCCTTTTATGATTTTAATCTCTTCGCGCATTCCTTTACCCTTACTAAAGAATGATCAACAATTGAAGTGACCTCATCTATGAATTTCTTCCTTTGACTTTCTTTATCAATGTTTTATTAATGTTCATCTCTTGAATTTTACTATATGTATAATTGAATTATTCATCCAAGATGTTTGTTCCCTCATCAATCAAAGATGCATCATCAATTAATGTTAAAGTTTTATAAGATAACCTCGAGTATCTTGACATCAAAATCCATTTGGATTATCAATAGATTTTGCTCACTTAAAGCATATATTGCTCCAACTTTTGTATTTCTTGTCCATCTTTTGAGTATATATTTATCAAGTCAATAGAAACACTTAGTTAATATGGAAAAAAACTAACATAGGCTCAAATTTCTTTCAGTTACAGGATATGTACTCTGTCTATTTGCCATGTGTGAACACCCTTGATTTTGAGGAAGAATAACTTTGAAAATCCATGATATGATAAACTACTATTTCAACATCTATAGATATTTGTTGTATATAATAATTATGACTCTAACTCATTTCACTTTGAAAATCTAACCATTTCTTTTTTGTGTTAACAATTTGAATTTTCATTGACTAGTTTATCTTAATCTTTGGATGCTGATTCATATCAATATAGTTGGCAACTAACTCATTGTATCTTTGGTGTCGCAATGCCCTATTGAAACGAGTGATAAAATTGATTAATGAGTTCTTATTTGAGACATACTTCTTGAAGAATAAATGCGAGCCACCTTTATCGATATTCCAGCATAAAATACATGGTTAAAATATAATGTGACCCACCTTTATCGTAAATCATATATCAATGGCAACCAATCATTTTTCTCTGACCTATAACACTTGATAACCTCTTCTCACAACTTCTCAAATTCATTGAGTGTTGAGGAGTTTACAATTACATTTTTTATGGTTTGATAGTAATTGCAAAAAGTCAAAGAGGGTAATTAATTTGGAAATTTATTAAGTACGTGCCACAAACAATATCGATGCACTATTTGAGAGAACACTTGTGCAATAACCTTCGTCAATGCCGGATCTTGATTAGTGATAATCACGGTTGGTGGATCTTTAGGCATGATTTCTATGAACTTCTGATGTGGACCAAGGAGGGGATACAAGCTTACAAGACAAAGCCATAGAGGAAGAGGCATTGAAAGGAATTGGAGGACCCATGACAAGATCCAAGACTAAGAGAATGAAGCAAGCTTTGGAAGGCTTAATAATGGAGCTCAAGGAGAAGAAGGATCAATGTACAATGGAGGCAACAACTAAATGGATCACATTCCTTCAATTTGAAAGAGAAATTGAGCCCACATGAAGACAAAACTTGAAGGCCCAAAACCACATGATCCAAGATGCATTCAAGGGCTACAAGTGTCCAATTTTCGTGGGTATTTTTGGGGGAATTTTCTGAAGTTATCTTTGATGTCTTTTGGTGGGTTTTTAATGCTTTTGGGAGTTCCTAAGCTAGTATTAGGGAATTGTGGGAAATAAATATCATGCATGCATGCATGCATGATAATGGTGCATAATTAGTGCTTAGTGGGAAGTGTGGTAGAGGTTAATGTTTCAACCTCCACTAAGTCTATATATAGGAGAACTCTTGTATGGCCAAGGCATGTTAAGTTTGAATGAAATCAGAGTTTTCTCTATTGTGAGAGCTTCCTTTGGTTCTTAGGCAAAGAACTAATCGTGATCTTATCAAGGCAACTTGTGGCGATCGAAACCCCCATGACTTATCACTCACCCTCTCATCTTTCTTGAGTGTGGCGTCAATATCCTTCCCTACATCTGAATTTCAAGGCGATCCATTCCAAGGTGCTTATCATTTGGTATCAGAGCCTTGGCTTCTTGATTTTCAGGTTTGCGTTTTGTTCTTCTTCATTTGTGTTCTTGTTCATCTTTGTTAATCTCTCATCCATAGTATTCCATTGGTGTTTTCATTCTCCAACTCTATTTATCGCTTCTCTATTTGGGTCCTAAACTCAAAAAAAAAAAAAAAAAAGAGTTGAAAAAAAAAAGGTGTTACTTGAGTCATTGTGTTTTTTGACTGAAGAAAAAAAAAGGACAAAAAGGAAATTCGAAAAAAAAAACAAAAAAAAAAGAAGGAAGATCGGCGAATTGAAAGGACCCAATATTTCTCTCATTGCTCTTGATCGTTGCTGAATTTCTTGTTCTAACCGTTTATTTCTCTTGTTCTACTCATATTCTCTTGTTGGTTTCTTGCTCACTTGAGTGTCTACTTGTTGTCTTGAGAAAATCGTTGATAAGGTTCTTTTCTTAAGGGCTTATAAAGGAAGCTGAGTGGATAAATTTGAGTGCAACCACGTGAGGCGAGTGGTGAGGTCTTTCTAACATTTCTTGTGTAATTTCCTTGTCATCTTTTTTTTTTGTTGCAAGCATGAGTGGGGAAAACACCCCTAGGCAAGATCCTAATAGGCTTCAAATGGAGGCGCTTACTCAACACTTTGAGAGAATGCTTCAAAGACAACTTGAAGGCTTACATGAAAGGATGGACCGACTTGAAGGAGGAAGAGTTTCCAACCATGGGGGAAATTCTAATCATGAAGAATCTCATCCGGGAAGTGACCTATTCTATAGTTCTCCAAGAGAAAGAAGGAGGCGTGAAGGGGGACGAAGACACGAAAGAGGAGGTAGAAACCATCAACATGAAGACGATCTAAGAGGGGTGAAAGTCAAGGTACCTTCCTTCCAAGGGAGGAATGACCCCGACACATATCTTGAGTGGGAAATGAAAATAGAGCAAATCTTCTCATGCCACAATTACCCTGATGCAAAGAAAGTGAAGGTGGCTGCCCTTGAGTTCACCGATTATGCTTTAATTTGGTGGGATCAAATGCAAAAGGAGAGAAGAAGGTATGGAGAGCACCCTATCAACACTTGGGGTGAAATGAAGACTTTGATGAGAAGGAGATTTGTGCCTTCCCACTACCATAGGGAGTTGCACAACAAATTGCAAAGACTCATCCAAGGGAGTAGGAGTGTGGATGAGTATTACAAGGAGATGGAGGTGGCTTTGATTAGGGCCAATATTGAGGAGGAAAGAGAAGCAACTATGGCTCGATTTCTCCATGGCCTAAACCGAGATATTGGAGACATTGTAGAGCTACAACATTATGTGGAGCTTGAAGACTTAGTTCATCAAGCAATGAAAGTGGAGCAACAATTAAAGAGAAAGGGCGTTATGAAAAGACCATCTTCTTCAAACTACTCTTCAAATTGGAAGGACAAGCCAAAGAAGGAGGGTTCCTCTTCTAATTCAAAGGAGGTAACAAGCGCTAAGAAGCCTTTTCCTACTACTACTTCTTCTACTTCTAAGAGCAGGGATATCAAGTGCTTCAAGTGTTTGGGAAAAGGACATATCGCATCCGAATGCCCGAATAAGAAGACTATGGTGGGTTAGGGATAATGGGAGCATCTCTAGTGAAGAAACTTCTTCTCATTCTTCTTCTTCAAGCGATGAGGAACATGATGGAGCAGCCTATGCGCAAGATGGCGATCTCTTGGTGGTTAGAAGGTTATTAGGAAGTCAAGCCAAGGAGCATGAGGAGGACCAAAGAGAGAATATTTTTCATACTCGTTGCCTTATTCAAGGTAAAAACATGCTCTATGATCATTGATGGTGGAAGTTGCACCAATGTGGCAAGCACTAGGTTGGTTACCAAACTCAACCTCAAGACTACACCGCATGCAAGACCATATAAACTCCAATGGCTAAGTAATAGTGGTGAATTGGTGGTGAATCAACAAGTGATGATTAATTTCTCCATTGGAAAATATGAAGATCAAGCTCTATGTGATATTGTACCTATGGAGGCAAGCCACATTCTTCTTGGAAGACCTTGGCAGTTTGATAGGCGAGCTCACCATGATGGATTCTCCAACAAGTTCTCATTTCTTCACAATTCCCACAAAGTCATACTTGTACCATTATCACCTAGGGAGGTTTGTGCGGATAAAAAAAAAATGCGAGAGAAAAGAGAAAAAGAAGAGCGAGAGCTTAAGAAAAGAAAGGAGAGGATGAGGAAAAGAAAGAGAGAATGAGGAAAGAAAAAAAAAGAGAGAATGAGGAAAAGAAAAGAGAGAACGAGGAAAAGAAAGAGAGAAGAATAGAAAATCTGTTTGCAAGAGGAAGTGAGGTGAAGAGAGCTTATTTGACAAGGCAACCTATATTTCTTCTTTTGTGCAAGGAAACTTGCTTGGAAACTAATACTAACTCCTTGCCCAGTGATGTTGTTGCTATTTTGCAGGACTTTGAGGATGTGTTTCCCCAGGAAGTACCTCACGGTTTGCCACCAATGAGGGGAATAGAACACCAAATGGACCTTATTCCTGGTGCTTCTCTTCCCAATAGGCCTGCCTATAGGAGCAACCCTCAAGAAACAAAGGAGATACAGAATCAAGTGGAGGAGTTATTACAAAAAGGATGGGTAAGAGAGAGCTTAAGTCCTTGTGCTGGTACCAGTAATTTTGGTACCTAAAAAGGATGGATCATGGAGGATGTGCACGGACTGTAGAGCTATCAACAACATCACAATTCGGTATCGACATCCTATCCCTAGACTTGATGATTTACTTGATGAATTGCATGGTGCTTGCTTCTTTACTAAGATTGATTTGAAAAGTGGGTACCATCAAATTAGGATAAGGGAAGGGGATGAATGGAAAACTGCTTTCAAAACTAAATATGGATTGTATGAATGGTTGGTAATGCCTTTTGGGTTAACTAATGCGCCAAGCACTTTTATGAGGCTTATGAACCATGTTTTACGAGAATTCCTAGGAAAATTTATGGTAGTATACTTTGATGATATTTTGGTATATTCCAAGAGTTTGGTTGAGCATGTAGCACATCTCAAATCTGTCTTGCATGTCCTTAGAAAGGAGAGACTGTATGCTAACTTAGAAAAGTGTTCTTTTTGCACTGATCATGTGGTTTTTCTTGGATTTGTCATAAGTTCTAAAGGAGTGCAGGTTGATGAAGAGAAGGTTAAGGCCATTAGAGATTGGCCAACCCCCCAAAACTGTGAGTGAGGTTAGGAGCTTCCATGGGTTGGCAAGTTTCTATAGAAGGTTTGTGAAGGATTTTAGCAACACTGGCAGCACCCCTAAATGAAATTGTCAAGAAAAATATGAGTTTTAAGTGGGGAGAGAATCAAGAAATGCATTTCAAGCACTTAAGACAAACCACACATGCACCCATTCTTGCTTTGCCTGATTTTTCCAAATCATTTGAAAATTGAATGTGATGCATCTCATGTGGGTATTGGGCTTTTTACTTCAAAATGGACATCCCATTGCATATTTTAGTGAGAAGATAGGTGGCGCCACTCTCAACTATTCCACTTATGATATAGAATT
>JAGFNQ010006561.1:0-43116 GCA_024364735.1 Boesenbergia rotunda | reverse complement strand
GGTTCACGGCAGGGTCTCCTGTGTGACTGGTGGAACTTCAGCCACCACTGGAGTTTCTCCTGCTGTGGGTGGTGTAGGGGGCACTGGGTGCTGATTCGCCATCAGTGTGGCGATGGTCTTCTGTTGTTCTGTAATCTGAGCTTGCATTTGAGCAATGACTGCCATCAGGTTTGGCTGTTCTGTGCCAGGCTCACTGTTATCTTGAACTGGAGTTCTGTTATTAGCATTAGGAGCTCGGCCTCTTCTTGCCATCTAATAATGCATAAAGGAACAAGAAATCACTACTACATCTCTAGGTATAAACTTGTCTTCTTACTTAGAAATCTGATATCCATTCTAGGGATTAAACATGATTCCGTGATACTAAGGGATTAAACATGCTTCCTTGTTCTATGCACATGTGAGTAGTACTTAAGCATTTCTCTGTACTGCAATTAAATAAAGGAGCAATTAAAAAAAACTGAAACTTAAAGCTTTCTTACTTGAAGACGACAAGGTTGATGCTGATGTGTGTGTGATGCTGGAGAATGGGAACTGCTCTGATACCACCTGTAGTGACCCGCCTTCTCTGCCTCAGACGGATCGTTACTTGTCTCTACTTCTCGACTCTAATGCACGACTAAAAATGCGGAAATCTTTTTTTTTTTTTAAACTTTTAAATTCATCTAACAATGCTATTCTAACTTAAGTGATCATGCATGATAACATATCACACTTCCTTTCTCAAAACCCGTTAAATAATACTTATTGAAGCTTTTGAAACTTGCCTCACCCAACTCACACTTCGGGTATCAGTCGACTGATAGGCCTGAAATCAGAATTTCAGGTTTCGGCATTTGCTTCAAAGCTCCACCAAACCTATACTTTCGAGCCATATAGAACCATGACACCATTTCCATACTCTATGCCAGTTTTCAAATCAATTTAGTCAATCAAAACGAATCCATAAACTTGAAATTAGGACTTTTGCGGGAGAAAATAAACTATTCAAGTTATATGAACTTTAACAATAAAGTTTGTACCAATCTTGACTCCTATGTATTCATAACACCAAATACATGTTCTATAACCTTGCCAAAGCATTGTGAAATGTGAATGCAACTTTTCTAAACATATTTAAGAAGTAAAAACTTGATTCAAGGAGAAATTGATACTATCATGGCACATGCATCTATTTCTCTAACAAAGTATCAATATCTCTAATTACTCACATTTCTACTTATCCAATGCAATCATAAGAATATGTAGGCTAAAAGAAATAACATGGAATCTATACTCTAAGAAATTGAGTATGTAAAACTATCCAAAACTTATATGTTCGCTAACTCCATAAAACAAGAACTTGAAATCTGAATAAACTATAACATTGTAATTTAAATAATTAAATTGTCTCGTCTCAAAGATCTCTCCAAAATCAGCCACCACACACACTTTTCTCAGCACCGCCTCGTCGCCTTCCTTCAGAATTGCTTGCCTTTACCTTTATCTGCAATAAGAGGAAATGCATCTAGTAAGCAAAAAGCTTAGTAAGTACTATCTAGCTCACAAAATCTCGAAATGTGCAAACATGCTTCTAGAACAATATGAAAATCATATGAGATACTAATATGCTTGAAAGAAAACTAAGAACATGTATAACTCAAAACATGCATACTCAAGCAATAATAAATCTCAATTTACTTTTCTTGGCTCAACTTGAAACTTTAGCTATTCTTTAACTTTTGAAAACTTTCTTAAACTTTCGAAACTTTGCTAAAGCATATACTTGAAAATAATAATCACTTGGATCCACTGAAGACGTAAGTACCATCTCATATGCCGTTCCCTAAATGGTTGGGGTAGCGAGCCACCAATCCTAATAGAGCAGACCTTGGTCTACCAGGGCCAAGACCTTGGAATTGGACACCTGGATTCTTTAACGACGCCCTTGGACGCCGGGTACTGGCCTTAGAAATAAAATAGCTTTTCTTTCTTTCTTTCTTATCTGTAAATGCCTTGGCATTTTCTCGAGCACCTTGCTTGCTAAAATCCCTAAGTCTTGACTTTTGGGGATTTCTTAAGGCCTTGGCCTTTTCTTTTCTTATCTTTATCTTTTCTTTTCTTTTCTCATAGCTTTTCTTGGACCCTAAACTCACATAGGGTACTTAATCAACATATATAAGCATATAATGAACTAAGATCACATGCAAAAACTCAAACAAAAAGGAAATATCTCTTTTAAAAACTTTTAAGGGAAATTCTTGCGGAAAAACCGCCTCTTACTGCAGGTGAGCAGTACTTACATTGATATCTTGGACTTACAACCAAGAACGGCGTCGGAGGTTCGGAAGAAAATTGAGATCTCGGAGAATTCTTCGCGCCTACGCGTTCCTCTCGTCGCGGGGATCCCGAATATAGGAATATCTCTTGGAGGAGAGCTTTGGCCGGCCCTCTAGGGCTTGGTGTGGCGTGCGCACAAGAGAGGAGAGGGAGAGGGGTCGGCGCAACTTGGGAGAGGGAGAGGGTTTGAGAGAAAATAAAACTTCTCTCTTTAATAATCTATTTATACCTATGGGCGGATCGACCTAACTACCCCTTAAATATACTTCTCTCCATCCCTTGTTGTGCTTGATACCCTAGCCCAGCTGGTCGCGCTCGTTTCTGGTTTCGGGGTGGTCGCGGGTTCGAACTACCGGCTGCCCTTAAGTGGTTTTTCCTTTTTCTTTTCTTTCTCCTTTTTTTTTAAAATACCAAACGGACTCGGAAAATTCCATAAAAATATTCTAAAAAATTCCTAAAAATATCTAGAATATTTCTAAACCATTTTTAAATAATTCTAAGGACTTTAAGAACTAAAAATGGGAATTTTGGGGCGTTACACAAACTTTACGATTTAATTTCATACTTGTCACGCAAGGTGGCGAAAGCCAACATCCGGGTTGAAACCCTCCGACAGGAAGTCAAACTCCTGAAAGAGGAAGTCAACTCGAGTTCCTTAACCGAGTCAGTTCAAGAAGGAAACTCAACTCAAGTTCAAAAGCTTGAGGAAGAGAATTCCTCCTTGAAAACTCAAGTCAAGGAACTCAGAGTCGCGTTAGAACGATTCACTTCGGGTTCCAAGAATCTTGACATAATTCTTGGAAAACAGAAATCAGTTCTAAATCGATCCGGACTAAGCTATTGAACCAAATCGCGACAACGGTCTTACTATTCCATATTGAACCAATCTAGAACCCGAGTCCAAGCATGGGTCCCAAAGCTATGTTTGAATAAACAAGTTGGACCAAACCAAAATTGGATCCCCAAGGACAAGATTCACATCTTGCCTAACCCTTATCGAGGCTTCAGTCCATGGGGAACTAATATAAAAACCATTTTCATAATTAGATGATTTTTTTTGCTTGTTGCCTGTTTATTTCATTTTTGCAATTTTATTATGTTTAGACTTAGGAATGGTTAGTTAAGGACAAAATAATTACTTGAAACTTGAATAACATAGTATTAGGTGGAGGTGAGATGATAGTACGTTAGGGAAGCTCTTCTAAAAAGGTCAAGTAGGGTAAGGCGTACCTTACTTGGACTGTTTAGTCCGGTGGAACTAGCCGAAGCTACTGATCCAAAACATAAGCTAGTTAGACCAAAATTTTTCAAGAAGTAATTTTAAAATGAACTTTCAGTAAAAGGCTTTGTCAAGGAAAGGGTTGTTGCTCCAATAAGGCTACGACCAAAGAAGGCCTCTGTGCCTCGCCAAGACCTGGAAGCCAATTATCGAAACTCATTTTTAAATTACTATTTGATAAATTTGAATCTAACACAGGTTTTAATTAAATCTTAGATTAAACATTAATTCAAAGATAAAAAAAACATTAATTCTACATCTTTCAAAATCAACTCTACAACCTTTTCAAAATTATTCAACATTTTTCAAAATTAACTTAACATTTTTCAAAATTACTTCTACACCTTTCAAAATAAACTCTACAACATCTTTTCAAAAATAATTCAACTTATACTGAAAACCTGTCTCACAAAAACCCATAAGGTCAACATGCTTGATAACGTTAGATGTGGGTGAGACAAACTAGGTAGTGAAATTCAATTCATTCTATCCCTACCTCTACATAAATGGATCCAAATCAAAAACATGCTTTATGTGTAGGAACATAAAGATTTGGACCAGTGGATATTGGATAGTGGATGCTCTAGACACATGACTGGGGATTAATTGAAGTTCACCAAAATCAAGTTCAAAAATCTAGGCTCAGTAGCATTTGGCAGCAATGCCACACTTAAAGTAGTTGGGTTAGGTAACATTGAACTTAATTCTGATTTTATTATTAAAAAGGTATTGTTGGTTCAAAATTTTAAATTTAATTTGCTTAGCATTAGCCAACTCTATGATACTGGTTGCATTGTCACCTTCACCAATTCTGACTGCCTGATTAGGAATCTACAAGACTCAGAGGTAACACTTAAGGGCAGTAGAAAAAACAATGTATACACGATCAATCTACCTGTAGTACCCAAATGTTTTCTGACTCAATTAGAAGAAACCATCTTTGGCATAGAAGACTAGGTCACACCCATACTAAGTTAATTTCAAAAATAACTCAACTTGGATTGATTAAAGGTCTACCTAAAATTAAGAACTTTGACAATACAATTTGTAATTCATGTCAACAAGGTAAACAAACCAAGTCAACCCATAAACCAACCTAGTCAGACCTAACCCAAGCCACACTTGAGCTCCTACACCTAGACCTATTTGATTCACATGAAGTCAAGTCACTAAGCAGAAATTGGTACTGCTTAGTGATTATTGACGATTACTCTAGGTTTACCTGGGTTAGGTTCTTGAAAACTAAAGATGAAATATTTAATTCATTTAATAATTTGTGCAAAATGATAGAAAATCAAAATGACACAAAAATTAAAAGACTTAGGAGTGATCATAGGGGAGAATTTGAAAATAAAAAATTTGAGGAATTTTATAAAATCAATGGGTACATCCATGAATTTTCATGCCCTAGAACTCCCCAACAGAATGGAATAGTTGAGAGAAAGAATAGAACCCTACAGGAAGCCGCTAGGATCATGCTCAATGAGTATAACCTGACTAATCAATTTTGGGCAGAGGCAGTAAATACAGTCTGTTATATACAAAATAGGGTCTTAATTAATAGAAGACACAATAAGACACCTTATGAAATTTATTATCACAGATTACCAAATTTACACTACTTAAGGGGTTTTGGGTACAAAGTCCATATTTTGAACACTAAGGACTACCTAGGTAAGTTTCAATCAAAATCAACCCCAGGGACCTTTTTAGGATATTCAACAACAAGTAGAGCCTATAGGGGTTACAATAGACAAACCCACAAAATTGAAGAAACTACCAACTTAATCTTTGATGAAGAAATTGAAACAATGTCTATTGATAATCAAAATCTAAACAATTCAAATTTGGATCAAGAAGATACTGAACCATTAATTGAACCATTAATTGAACTATTAAATGAACTATCAATTGAACCAACTACTGAGGCATCAACTAAACCAATAGCTGAACCAACCCAAGTAGTTGAACCGATCACTGAACCAAACCTTCCAGCCGGACCTAAGGCTGAACCTAGTTCTAGATGAACAAAGAAACCCAGACTCAATCATCCATCTGACCAAATCTTGGGTGATCCAGGCTTAGGAGTTAAAACTAGGTTTTCTTATAGAAATCTTAGTCAAATTGCTCTAATTTCAAAAATAGAACCTAAGACTATAGAAGAAGCCCTACCTGACCCAGATTTGATTATAGCAATGCAAGAATAACTATCCCAATTTGAGAGAAACCAAGTCTGGGACTTAGTACCTAAACCTGAGGGTAAGTCAGTTATAGACACTAAGTGGGTATTTAGAAACAAGCTAAATGACCAAGGGTAGATTGTGAAAAACAAAGCTTGCTTAGTAGCTAAAGGGTTTAGTCAAGTTGAAGGGTTAGATTATGATGAAACCTATGCCCCTGTAGCTAGACTTGAATCAATTAGGATGATATTAGCTTTTGCAGCCCAAAGAGGGTTTAAACTGTACCAAATGGATGTCAAGTCTGCATTTCTTAATGGGTTCATAATAGAGGAAGTATACGTAAGGAAGCCCCCAAGATTTGAGGACATAGACAAACCTGAATATGTGTTCAAACTTAGGAAAGCCCTTTACGGTTTGAAACAAGCACCTAGGGCCTGGTACGAAAGATTATCAACCTACTTAATTTCTAAGGAATTTAACCAAGGACAAATTGACTCTACATTATTTGTTAAAATCTTAGAAAAAGACATATTTATAGCTCAAATATACGTAGATGATATAATATTTGGGTCAATAAACTCTAATTTTTTAAAAGAATTTGTCAAAATTATGGAGAGTGAATTTGAAATAAGTTTGGTGGGTGAGCTAAACTTTTTCTTAGGTCTCCAAATAAAACAAACTAGGGATGGTAACTATATTCATTAATCTAAATAAGCAAAAGAATTAATTAAGAAATTCAAAATGGAAAACTCTAAAAGCTTAAGTACTCCTATGGTCACAAATGTCAAAATAGATAATGACCTTGAAGGTAAAACAGTTGACCTAAAACTATACAGAAGTATGATTGAGAGCTTATTGTACTTAACTGCTAGTAGACCTAAGATTTTGTTTGCTATAGGAATGTGCGCTAGATACCAAACCTGTGCTAAGGAATCTCACCTAGCAGCACTAAAAAGAATCCTAAGGTACATTAAGGGTACCCTAAATGTAGGTATTTGATATCCTAGGACTTCCAATTTTAAATTATCAGGATACTCTGACTCTGACTATGCCGGTTGTAAACTAGACAGAAAGAGTACAAGTGGGAGTTGTCAATTATTAGGACACAGTCTAGTCAGCTGGTGCAGTAGAAAGCAACACTGCGTAGCCTTATCCACAACTGAAGCAGAATATGTTGCCCTAAGAGAATGTGTAGCACAACTGTTATGGATGATGCACACTCTTAAGGATTTCCAGCTAGACTATGCCCAAACCAAAGTGTTTATTGACAACATAAGCTCAATAAATCTGATTAAAAATCCAATTCATCACTCCCAAACCAAACACTTTGAAGTATAACATCATTTTGTTAGGGATCACGTAGCTAGGGGCGAAATCGTACTTATGTATGTGGACTCAAAATATAATTTAGCCGACATCTTTACCAAACCCTTACCTGAGTCTGAGTTTAGCTTACTAAGAAGGCAGTTAGGGTTGTGCTTAGTAGAATAGAACTGTTCTAATTTTTTTTCCCAAAAATCATTTATATTTGCAATTTTTTTAAAAAAAATTATTTCTTTTATTAAGCCTTGAAATTTTAAAATTATTTTCCAACTTAGATTTTTCAAAAATTTATCCCCTTCAAAACTAGGGTTTTCTTGGAGCAATCGACCCAAGTATGATCTGGAGAATCATGAGTTTTGATGTGTGTGTCAATATGATTAAGTTAGGATTTTATGTTGTTCTAATATGTGTATGTGAGTGTGCAGGTTTGCAGGATACACATAAACTTGGTTGGAGGTCTTCAGGTACGGTGAAGGGTGGCATGGAGGCAAGCCATGGGCTTGTGTGCGCATCCGAGGGACCATGGACAAAGTAGGAACGATGAGCTGAGGGAAGCGGACTTGAGGCGTACGTGATGGATGGCATGGAGGCAAGCCGAGGTCTTGTGTGCGCATCTGAGGGACGAGGGACAAAGTCGAAGAGTGCTTGAAGGCAACAGATCAAGGCTGCAGGAGCAGGGATGATGAACCAAGGGATGCGGACTTCGAGGCATGCTTAAAGGATGGCATGGAGGCAAGCCGAGGGCTTGTGTGCGCATCTGAGGGATGGGAGCCAAAGACGAAGAGGGCGCGAAGGTAACAGATCGAGGCTGCTGGACGAAGGGTCAACCAGGTTTTGAGGGTTTGAGTACTGAGGGCATTGTACTCGGGAACTAAGTCGTGAGAGTTCGAGTGCGGAGAGAAATGTACAAGGGAAGGGTAACCCTAGACTTAGGGATGGACCAATCGACTGATCCAGGATCAGTCGACTGGTGGCGTTGGAAACTCGAACGTTGGAGTTACAACGGTCGAATCCAAGTGGGATCAGTTGACTGGGGTTGGACCAGTCTACTGGTAGCGCCATTTCAGCCTTGAGCTCTATTTAAGGGAGCTCGTTTAAGGCCATTTCTTTTGGGCGAAACTTGCTTGGGTAAAGCTTGTTAGTAGCCTATATTGCTTAGATCGTGTACAAGGGTTGTGGCGAGGTTTCTCCACTCACAAGGAGCTACGAGAGCTAGCCGGAGGTGCTCCAAGGAATCATCCACCGAAGGATTGGGATCATCCACCTTACGGACAGTCGTGGAATAGGAGTTTTATCTCCGAACCACGTTAATCGATGTGTTCCTCTTAGTTTTAGTTTTAGTTTATGCTTATTCCGCTTGTGCACTATCTTTATAGGAAGAAAATCGAAGAAAAGTTATTCACTCCCCCGTCTAGCTTGACGGTCACGGTCCTAACAAGTGGTATCAGAGCGAAGGTCGCTCATCTACGGACTAACCACCGAGAGAGTAACAAGCTAGAGGAAATGACGATTGAAGACAAGTTATGTGATGACTGTTGGGGCAATCGACCCAAGGATGATAGGGAAGATCATGGTTTTGATGTGTGTGTGTCAATATGTTTAAGGTTAGGGTGTTATCTTGTTATTTGATATGTGTGATTGAGTTTGCATGACTTGGAGAATCACACATGGAGGACTTATTCGAGGGACGAGGGCCGAGGGAGGAGGACTCCAAGGGGAAGCCGGGAAGTGGACTTCAAAGGGCACACGTGAAGGGTGGCATGGAGGCAAGCCAAGGGAAGGCTTGTGTGCGCATCCGAGGGACGATATCCGGTGGAAGAGGACTTCAAGGGAAAGACAAGGGAGTGTGCCTGAAGGCACACGTGAAGGAAGGTCTAGGAGAGTCTTCGGAGTGAGGAAGAGAGATTGTATAGGCTGGGCAGTCGACTGCCAGCCAATTCTCAAACTTACAGAATGTTTGAGACCCCGGACCAGTCGACTGCCCTAGGGGTAGTCGACTGATACTCCCGAAAACTAGTCGTTGGCTAGCAATTAAGGCTAGACCAGTCGACTGCCCCAGGGGCAGTCGACTGGTGTCGGGCTGGACAACTCGTGGAGTTGTCCTTTACTCTTATTTAAAGGGTAACTTTTAGCCACGAGGAAGGTATTGTTCTTTAAAGTACCAAAGTGTTGTTCATGCCAAAAGTGATCAGTTCTTCCTCTCAATTTCTATTCCATCTTGTAAAGAGGAAGAAGACAACCTTGTAAAGATTTTCTCCACCTTGAAGGAGGCTTTTCATAGTGGAGAGTGTGCACGTGCGTGGATCCTTGGATTAATCACCATTCGAGGTGGATACCAAGTAAATTTTCTGAGTTAGCATTGGATTTCTTGTTTTTCATTATATTCTTTGTATTGTGCTAACCATCTTGTAGAGAAAGTTCGAGAAAATGTGCTATTCACCCCTCCTATAGCAAGCACCACGATCTAACAATGACGCCAACATTCCACCTCCCTACGATCGCAAAGATTTTGACTATTGGAGGATGCAGATGAAGACGTGGTTTGGCATGGATTGGGATTGCATAATGGTACTAGAAGAGCCATTCAAAATTCCAAGAGATAAGCATGGGAAAAGGCTTCGACCTAGATATTGGACTAAGGAGCAACAAAGTCAATCAATGGCCTATGAGAAGGTAATTGCAATATTAATTGATATTTTGCCTAACAATGTATTGAGTGGTGTAGGTGAATACGAAAATGCATATGAGCTATGGAACAAGATGGGAGAATTTCATGAAAATCCTACACAAGCTCAAATAGTGGAAGAGCCCAAGGAAGCGAGATCAATGGCTCAAGAAGAGGAAGAGGAAAGAAATTCATCCATTGCATCAAGTGAACTGGCTCAAGAGAGTGAAAAATCATCCACTTTATCAAGGGAAGAAGAAGAGATCTCCACTTTAAGAATTGAGGGGGAGGAGAGATCCTCTTCAATGTCGGAGCAAGAAGAAGCTCCCACCTCCACCAAAGCAAAGTCAAAAGAGCACATCATTTGCTTTGGATGCAATAAGAAGGGGCACTACAGGGACAAGTGTCCATTAGGTAAAAAGGAGGTAAACCCTAAATCCAAATCTGTTCATTTAAAATCTAACATGGGTGGTAGGGAAAAGAAAGAAAAGCAGCACATTAGGTGCTACACTTGTGGGGAGCTTGGCCACTATCACAACAAGTGTCCAAGAAAAGGGGAGCTCAAGAAAATGGAGTATTTGAGAAGATGGGAGAAGGATGAGTGGAAGAGAACCTCACATCAAGGGGGAGCTACAAGAGTAAGGGAGGTAATCCCTAACTTTACACATGTTTCAAATGTCTCTATGTGTGCTAAAAATCATGGAAATTGCTTGCCTATGAGTAATTTTGGTTTTAAGTATCATGATAGAAATAGAGTTACTATTGCGTGCCAAAATTCTAAGAAACCCATGTATCATGATCAATCTAGAAATGTTAGACTAAAGATCAAGGCATTAACCCTAAGAAAGGGAGACACATGCCTAGAAAAATGGGTAGACCTAAGAATACCCAAAGTGGTGACAATAAGGTTGAGAAGTTAGAAAGGGAAAATCAAGCTTTAAGGGCAAAGCTTGATAAACTAGAAAAGAACCTAGATAGACTCATTAGGGGATCCAAGGGATTAAGCATGATACTGAATGATCAACACCTTAGAAATGATAGACCGGGTCTAGGATATCAATCTAGGAAGTCAAGTGCTAAGGAAAAGTCATATGTAAGGATGTCATATGATTATAGCAAGGGAAAGACCAAAAATAGCAAGGAAAAGCCATTTAAAGGGGGAAAGAAGAACTTGACCAAGAAAAAGATATACAAGGTCAAGATAGTGAGAGTTGAAGGTCAAGAAGCACCGGGGGTACATCGGTGTGATCTTGCCTTTGTAAATGAGTCACCTACGGTGGTGACTAGGGTTGAGAGCTCTAGAAGTCAAGATGGTATTCATGGTCAATGGATCTCTGGAGGATTTCTCCTAGGGGACTAGATGGACTATGGAATGTGCCAAAGGGGTTGAAAGTCTAGTGTTAGTCTTAATCCTAGGGAATTGACACATTAAAAGGCAGGTCTGTGGAGGAAAAGTTGAAAATAGAGTCATATTGTGTGAAAAGTGGTTTCTAATGTGTAAATGCCATATAGATCAGTGTTAGAAATGTATTGGGGTTAGGTATGGGAAGACACATCAAGGAGAGGTCAAAACTAGAACTTTAGGCCAAGGATAAATTGAGCAAATTAGATAGAGTTGAGTTTTGTATCAATCTTGGGATTGGGAATAGATTTACTTGAAAACATATTTTTCCCAAGTAGACATAGATGTCACAAATCTCTACATGAAATTTCAAATTTTTTAGAAATTTATGAAATTAATTATGCGTTTCTGAAATTAGGACAAAAAGCTGAAATTAGGGTACCAGTTGACTGGTTCAGAACCAGTCGACTGACCTAGTGTAAATCAGAAACTGAGAATTTGAAATTACCAGTCGACTACCCTTGGAGTAGTCGACTGAACTTTCTGTTCACTTCTCAGTGGACTGCCCCTGGGGCAAACGACTGGTATGCGAGGGTTTTAAAAGAACAGGCCGCGCGGGGGTGGCCGAACCTAAGGTTTTCATTGCCACCCCCTGCGAGTTTTCTTCTTCCCTGACCTCTCCTTGTGCTCTAAGGCCTTCCCAAGCCCTAAAATCACCTTCCTAGCCTCCCTCTACCTCAGATCTAAACCTAGGGCTAGGAAAACTTCTCTCTTTGAGTCAATCCTCACCAAAATTCATCATGCAGTGCCTCGGAAAATGGTAACTATTTGTGTAATTTATTTTTCACATTTAGTTCATGATTTGGAACTAATTTGTCTCTTCTTACATATTTTTCCTTATTTTCCTTTGTCATGGGGTAATTTTTGGTACATGCCTGGGTAAATTGCGTTGTAGAGTTGCCCAAAAGTGAAGAATGGGAGAGGGATCATCCCGACAGGGTCATGTCGATTCTGAGGCACCTCGTTTCCGTTCCGATCCAAGGAATGCCGACGGAGATTTGCCGATAATGAGTTTGTGTTAATGAATTATAGATATCTAGATAGGGCATATTTCCAAGAGAAAACCCCCCGTATTGCTGAAATGATCACATATTTTGGTCTAGAGCAGCTAGTATATTGTCAGCACCTTGTTAACCTGGACTTGTGCAAGGAATTTTACGCAAATCTTACATGCATGGGTCCCGATGATGGGACCTATGAGTCCATGGTGGCAGGTGTCACCATACCCTTTTCAGTTGCAATCCTAGGTTCATTTTTAGGGTGTAGGGCTTCTAACCATGCATTTACATATTTTCCAAAAGTCATCGAGCCTTTCACCTTCCCCAATGTAACCATAGACCAAATCTATCTCCATTATTTTTCAAGACATCGATGTGTGACACAACGTATTTTTGAGGCTAAGAACATGACTCCTTTTAGCAACATATTGTATAAAATTGTCCTAGATTGCATATTACCTATTGTCACCAAGGGGAGGTCGAAGATTCGGCTTCCTCACTTGGTAATGATGTATGCACTAGAAAGGAGATTAGATATCGACATCACCTTGCATATCTTCACATCCATTGCCCACTTTTCTCATAGTGTCAATGCCAAGATGTACATCCCTTTTGGTCATGTTTTGACCGAATTCTTTGAGTCTAGGGGCATTTGCACTACTAGGGGTGAGGTGCATCGCCTGTCCAAGGACTACGACCAGATCGACTCACGACAGCTGTCCTTGGCGGGGATTGAGTGCCAACAGGGGGAGATGGCTTGGAGACAGCGTTCTGATTCCTCCAGTTCTGATGAGGAGGCTGCACTTGTTGTAGGGGTCACACAGGAGGAGTTCTCCCTCCTGCAGTCAGAGGTACATGATCTGAGGGGGGACTTTCAGACATTTCAGCAGCGGCAGATTGAGATGTAGCAGCAGCAGACTGCCATTCAGAGGGAGGTTCATGGTCTCACACAGTTCTGTCAGGGGTTCCAGCGGCAGCAGGATGAGATGTATGTGATGATGCAGAGTTGAAACCTGATGTATTAGGCTCCTTCTCCTCCTCCTCCTCCAGGCGATGATGAGTAGTTGAGATTGACTTGATGATGCTAGTGTTGAGAGTGTGGCTTGGATTTTATATTTATCTCTCAAACATTTGATTTGGCATTGTAATGCTTAAAACTTCGGGGCTACGACCCTTGTGACTTTCATTATGATTTAGTTTGACTTATGTATGAAACTTTGGATGTATGCTTTCATATTACTTTATGAAGTTTTATTTCATGGCTTGGTATTGCTTATATAAATTTTTAAGTCATGTCTTTGATATTGCTTATAATGTTTACAATTCATGATTGACTATTGAATGCTATGGTATTGCTATTATGGGCACAAAGGAAGGTTTATATATGTATGTCTAGGGTTAAGGGATAAGAAGGGGGAGGTTTTATCATTTTGAGAATATCTTAAGAAAAGGGGGAGATTTGAAAACAATTCTATGGTTGAGATGGTATAGGATAGACTTGGCAAACACATAGCATCAAATAAGGGATAAGAAGTTAATACAAAATGATACTTTTTTGAAAGAATTGGAATTTATACCAAAAGTCAAGCATATTTAGTATTTTTCATTAAACTATATTTTTCTAGGGTAGATTATATCCTAATAAATATGCTTGCAAAGTTTTAAATTTTTCCAAATTTTGTGAAATTTTCTAGGGGTTTCTGAAATTCGATTGGAAATTTCAGATATAGACTGTATCAGTCGACTTCCCTTTGGGCAGTCGACTGATGTTTTTGTGGGGTTGTGAATTACACAGACTGGTCGACTGATATAGGGGCAGTCGACTGGTATGGCTGTTGGTTGATTTCTGAGGGGTTTTTCAGAAATAGGTTGAGTTCTTTTTGACACTAGAGTTAGGATTGCTTAGGGCAATCTTTTTTATGGTTTCAAAGGGGGAGAATTTGTGGTGTTAAGTTAGGTTTAACTTGACGTGGGAGAACTTGGTGTTGTGAGTAAAGAATTGAAATTATGTGGAGGGCATAGGTTAAGGGGGGAGGACATGGTTATGTCTCTTAATGTGCTATGTTTTTAATTTTCAATTGTTATTGTTGTTTTTGTACCTAACATAAATATATTGTCACACATCAAAATGGAGGAGATTGTTGGGGTAATCGACCCAAGTATGATATGGAGGATCATGAGTTTTGATGTGTGTGTAAATATGATTAAGTTAGGGTTTCATGTTGTTCTAATATGCGTATGTGAGTGTACAGGTTTGCAGGATACACATAGACTTGGTTGGAGGTCTTCAGGTACGGTGAAGGGTGGCATGGAGGCAAGCCGTGGGCTTGTGTGCGCATCTGAGGGACCATGGACAAAGCAGGAACGATGAGCCGAGGGAAGCGGACTTCGAGGCATACGTGAAGGATGGCATAGAGGCAAGCCGAGGGCTTGTGCGCGCATCTGACGGACGAGGGCCAAAGTCAAAGAGGGCTTGAAGGCAACAGATCGAGTTTGCTGGAGCAGGGGCGATAAGCCGAGGGACGCGGACTTCGTGGTATGCTAGAAGGATGGCAAGGAGGCAAGCCGAGGGCTTGTGTGCGCATCTGAGAGGCGGGAGCCGAAGATGAAGAGGGCGCGAAGGCAACAGATCGAGGCTGCTAGACAAAGGGTCAACCATGCACGATCGTTTCCGGTACGCTAGAGGGGGTGAATAGCGTTTCTTCGAACTCTTCTTCCTATTGTTAGTTGCGCAAGCGGAAATACAATAAAACAATAAACTAACAACGAAAAGCAATGCTAACAAACCGATTTACTTGGTATCCACCCCGGACGGGTGACTAATCCAAGAATCCGTCGGTGGATCACTCCCCGGATAACCTCCGGCTAGCTCTTGTCTCTTCTTGTGGGTGGAGAAACCTCGCCACAATCCCAAGCAATCCTCTGAGCACAAAGACTACTATCTTAACTTTAACCATGACAAGATTCGTCAAGAATCTCAGCCACCACGAAGTCCTCTTTAAATAGGGCTTGGGCTGAAACCCACGCCACCAGTCGACTGCTCCCAGGGCAGTCGACTGGTGCCACTGAAATTCGACCGTTGCACCCCAAGGTTTGAATTCTCAGCCAACTCACCAGCCACCTACCAGTCGACTGCTCCCAGAGCAGTCGACTGGTCCCCAGCTAAAACCCTTCTGTGAGTTTCATCAGTCGACTGCCCCAGGCCAATCGACTGGTCTACTCACCCACCTAAGGTTATCCTTCCCGAGTACATTCCACTCCGCACTCGAACCCTAGGATTTCCCGAGTACAATCACACAGCACTCGTACCCTCACGACTCGACTGACTACTCATCCGCAACCTCGACTATTGCCTTTGCGCCCTCTTCATCTTCGGCTCCCATCCCTCGGATGCACGCAAGCCTCCAGCTTGACTCCATGCCATCCATTCTACATGCCTCGAAGTCCGCGCCCATCAGCTCATCGTCCCTGCTCTCCAAGGTCCCTCGGGTGCACACAAGCCTCCAGCTTGTCTCTATGTTACCCTTCACCGTACCGAGGCCGTCCAGCCAAGTCTATATGTGTAATCTGTACAACCTGCACACTCAACATACACATATGAGAACACAAGGGTAAACCTAACTTAAACCCTTTGCCCAAACATCAAAACACTTGGTCACTTCGAACCACAGATTGCCTCAACAATCTCCCCCTTTTTGATGTTTGGCAATACATTTAAGTTAGGGAAAACAAAATAGTAGTCAATAGCAAAAACAATGCATATGCAATGCAAAAATGGATCCTATCCCAAGGCATCCCACACTTAACCCTCCAAGTTAGGAATTTTCCGAAACGGATTTTTTAAAATCTATCCCGAGGCTCCCCACACCTAACCCTCCAAGTTAAGATTTTCCACACCTAACCCTCCAAGTTAGGATTTTCCAAACCTAATCCTCCAAGTTAGGAATTTTCTACACCTAACCCTCTAAGTTAAGAATTTTGCCACCTAACTTCCCAAAGTTAGGAATTTTCACCAAACCGAGCTTTTTAAAGCTTCTCCCAAGCTCCCCCTATATTGGACTTACAACAGCTTTTTAAGAACCTCTCCAAGGTTCCCCTTACGCCAAGAATGGAGCAACCATGCTCCCCCTTTATCTTAGCTCCCCCTAAACCTAGGGTTTCATGCAAAGGTGTGTTTGGTTTCCCAACTTAAACCAACACTTCTCCCCCTTTGCCTAACATCAAATAGAACCCAATAATATCCCAATTATTGGTTCTTTTAATTCCCAATGATCCTAAACATAGTGTACTAACCTCCCATATACTTGTTTTCCATCATTTGGACACCAAACCAGCTGCTGATACACAAATCAGCCCTGGCCAGTCGACTGCCCCAGGGCAATCGACTGATACTCTGAATATTAGTTTTTCTAGCCATTTTCAGAAATGCGTCAGAAATTTCATAAATCTCCAAAAATTCCCAAATTTTGTGGAGAACTTTGTGGTACCCATACCTACTTGGCAAAAATACATTCAGCAATGAATCTATCACCATTCCCAAGTTTGGTACAAAACCCAAAAATTTTCTATGAAAATTAAGGCAAACAAGGAGGCAACCTCCCCCGTAACCTATTCCTTCTCCCAATTTTCAATTTACCTAGGTGAAGTTCTACCCAACTTAACACCTGACTCAAGTTAGGTTCTACCCAACCTAACATCTAAGTTCTTCTCCCTTGGCCACTATTAAAGGATTGCCCCCAAGCAACCTTATCCCTAGTGCCAACAAGAACTCAACAAAACCTTAAACACTCTAAGATTTTGCAAGCACATTCGCTAGGATATACCCTATCCTAGAAAAATATATTTTGAATAAGATTATCAAATGTACTTTACTTTGGTTCAATTCTCTAATTTCCTTAAGAATGGACACTTTCTATCAATTTTGAACTCAATTCATGATTCCTTGTGTTTGCCAATTCTAACCATTATCAGTTTACACAAGGAATTGCTCTCAATTCTTTTCTTTTCCATATGTGTCCATAGTATGATCAATTTTCCTTCTTCTTATCTCTTAACCTTAGATAAACATCACTTATCAAACTTCCTTAATTTTCAAAATATCAATAAAGCCTTATTAAATCATGGGGTAACACTCTAGTCAAGGAATATGAAATCATAATCAAGACTTTTAACCCAAAGCCATATCCTATAATCCAATTTTGTAATTTCTCAACATCCAAAATCCCTTTTATCCTTAAACCTACTGAGTCGACTGGCAAACCTTACAGAATGGTCCCGGGGCTGAATTCACTTCGGATCGGTCGATACTTAAATTTCAGGTTTTCAGCCTAATTTCAGAAATGCCCAGATAATTCCACAAATCTCTAAAAAATCTGAAATTTCGTGGGGAGATTTGTGGATCCTATATCTACTTGGGAAAAATATGTTTCCAAATAAATGTACTCCAAATCCCAAGATTGGCACGAAACTCGACTTCTCCTAAAATATATCATTTAAACTCTTCCCAAAAGTCCTAATTGTGGTCTTTCCTTGGTATATCTTCTAACACCTGACCATGATACATTTCTAGCACTAATTTATATGATATTTATCCATTAAAACCTAATTTTGCCCAATATAACCATATTTTCACTTTTTCTCCCTAAATTCCCTTTTAATGTGCCAAAACCTAGGATTAAGACTTACCCAAGTCTTCCAACCCTTTTTGACACATTTCACCTAATTTCCAAGGAGAGAAACTCTTGTGATCCATTTACCATGGACCCCAAAGGATCCTAGAGCTCCCTCTTGAGCTCTTAGCCCTAGCCACCTCCCTAGGTGACTCAATCCACACTAGGCCACACTGGTGTGCCACCGGTGATTCTTGGCCTACAAAATGAACCCTCTTAACCTTGGACACCTTGTCCTTGGTTAAGTCACTCTTTTTACCTTTGAATGGTACCCCCTTGCCATCCTTGGGCTTTCCCTCCTTTCCATAATTGTATGCTTCCCCAGCACACTTCCTTTTGTTGGCCTTGGAGACTTTAGATCGGTAGCCCAATCTCGATCTATCATAGTTGGGTTTTAAACTACCCAACACCATATCTAGACCCTTAGATCCAACCTTGAATCTTTCTAGGGTCTTTTATAATTTATCAAGCCTTGCCCTCAAGGCTTTATTTTCCCTTTCTAACCCTTTAACCTTAGTGTCACTAATTCCATTTTGCCCATTCCTAGACCTACCCATCTTTCTAGGCATATTCCTTCCCTTCTTCGGATTAATGCCATGATCCTTAGGTCTAGAGGTCTTGGGTTGATCATGATGCATGCTTTTCCTAGGGTTTTGATCTACCTTGTTAATCATAGTCCTATCATTATACTTGAAGCCAAAATTATACACTATTAGGCATTTTTCATTAATTCTAGCATGCATGGATGGGTAATTTGCACTACTTTTACATGCATAGAGGAATTTGAAATTGAATTACATTTTACCCTAGGGTTAGGAATTACCTTCCTTACCTTTGGAGTTCCTCCTTGATGTGGGCTTCTTCTCTTCTTTCTTTCTTCTTTCTCCCATCTCCTCAAGTGCTCTATTTTCTTTAGCTCACCTTTTCTAGGGCACTTGGTGTGGTAGTGCCCTAGCTCTCCACATGTGAAGCATCGAATCTTCTTTTTCTTTTCTTGGGCTTCTCCATTCCTACAATTCATGTTAGATTTAAATTGAATGGACCCGGGTTTAGAGAGTACCTCCTTCTTACCTAGAGGATACTTATCCTTGTAGTGTCCCTTTTCGTTGCACCCAAAGCATATAATATGTTCCTTTCTCTTGACTTTGGTGGAGGTTGAGGTTTCTTCTTGCTCTTGTATGGATGAGGGTCTCTCCTCCCCCTCAATCCTTGAAGTTGATGCTTCCTCTTCTTCTCTTGAGGTGGATGCCCTCTCACTCTCTTCTTCTCCTTTACTTGAGGATGTGGACATTTCTTCCTCTTCGGATGTTGACACTTTCGTTTCTTTTCCTTTTTCTTGGTCCATTGAATCCATTTCTATTGGCTCTTCCACTCTTTTGTCTTGTGTAGATTTCTTATGATATTCTTCTATCTTCTTCCACAACTCACATGCATCTTTATATTCACCTACACAACTCAAAATACTATTAGGCAAAATATTTTTCAAAATGCTAATTACCTTCTCATTGGCCCTAGCCTTTTCTTGTTGTTCTTTGTCCTAATATCTAGGATGAAGCCTCTTACCATGCTTGTCCTTTGGAACTTCGAAGGGCTCTTCAAGGGCAATCCAAAGGTCCCACTCCATTCCAAACCATGTCTCTATTCTAGCTTTCCAATATGCGAAGTCTTCATCGTCGTAGGGCGGCGGAGTGTAGATGTCGTCCCCAAATTTTTCTTCCATTCTTCTTCCCTCTAGCTTTTGCTCTCCTTGGTGGTTAGTCCAATCACGAGCGGTCCTTTGCTCTAACACCAATTGTACGATCATTTTCGGTATGCTAGAGGGGGGTGAATAACGTTTCTTCGAACTCTTCTTCCTACGTTGTTAGTTGCGCAAGCGAAAATACAATAAAACAATAAACAAACAATGAAAAGCAACGCTAACAAATCGATTTACTTGGTATCCACCCCGGACGGGTGACTAATCTAAGAATCCGTCGGTGGATCACTCCCCGGATAACTCTGACTAGCTCTTGTCGCTCCTTGTGAGTGGAGAAACCTCGCCACATCCCAAGCAAACCTCTGAGCACAAAGATTACTATCTTGCCTTTAACCAAGATAAGATTCGTCAAGAATCTCAGCCAACATGAAGTCCTCTTTAAATAGGACTCGGGCTGAAACCCTCGCCACCAGTCGATTGCTCCCAGGGCAGTCGACTGGTGCCACTGAAATTCGACCGTTGCACCCCAACGTTCGAATTCTCAGCCAACTCACCAGCCACCTACCAGTCGACTGCTCCCAGAGCAGTCGATTGGTCTCCAGCTAAAACCCTTCTGTGAGTTTCATCAGTCGACTGCCCCTAGGCCAGTCGACTGGTCTACTCACCCACCTAAGGTTATCCTTCCCGAGTACATTCCACTCCGCACTCGAACCCTAGGATTTCCCGAGAACAATTACACAACACTCGTACCCTCACGACTCGACTGACTCCTCATCCACAGCCTCGACTATTGCCTTCGCACCCCTTCATCTTCGGCTCCCGTCCCTCGGATGTACGCACCCCTCCAGATTGCCTCCATGCCATCATTCACGCATGCCTCGAAGTCCGCGCTCATCAGCTCATCGTCCTTGCTCTCCAAGTTCCCTCGAGTGCACACAAGCATCCAGCTTATCTCCATGCCACCCTTCACCGTACCGAGGCCGTCCAGCCAAGTCCATATATGTAATTTGTACAACCTGCACACTCAACATACACATATAAGAACACAAGGGTAAACCTAACTTAAACTCTTTGCCCAAATATCAAAACACTTGGTCACTCCGAACCACAGATTGCCTCAACAAACCAGGTTGTGAGGGTTTGAATATTGAGGGCATTGTACTCGGGAACTAAGTCGTGAGTGTTCGAGTGTGGAGAGAAATATACTCGAGAAGGGTAACCCTAGACTTAGGGATGAACCAGTCGATTGATCCAGGATCAGTCGACTGGTGGCGTTGGAGACTCGAACGTTGGAGTTACAATGGTCGAATCCAAGTGGGATCAGTCGACTGGGGTTGGACCAGTCGACTAGGGTTGGACCAGTCGACTGGTAGCGCCATTTCAGCCTTGAGCTCTAATTAAGGGAGCTCGTTTAAGGCCATTTCTTCTGGGTGAAACTTGCTTGGGTAAAGCTTGTTAGTAGCCTATATTGCTCAGATCGTGTACAAGGGTTGTGGCGCGGTTTCTCCACCCACAAGGAGCTACAAGAGCTAGCTGAAGGTGCTCCGGGGAATCATCCACCGAAGGATCGGGATCGTCCACCTTACGGGCAACCGTGGAGTAGGAGTTTTATCTCCAAACCACGTAAATCGGTGTGTTCCTCTTAGTTTTAGTTTTAGTTTATGTTTATTCCGCTTGCGCACTAACTTTATAGGAAGAAAAATCGAAGAAAAACTATTCACCCCTCCTTTAGCTTGACGATCACGGTCCTAACAGGTTTTTCTATGCAAATGGACAGCCTAGGCTTTAACCCTAGAATTGCATGCACCTATAGATCAAGAAGCCAATATCTCACAAGCGCGTTAGGGCACTTTGATTGATAACCTAGACTAGGTGGAGATGTTTAGGTCTATGCCTTGACTCAAGATGCTTTAAGTCAGTGCATCTAGAGTAGTTGGGGCGATAAATACAATTGAACAGCAATCAAGTTAAGTGTTCATGCTTAAAAAATCTAACTTGATCTGATCACTTAATTTGACTAACCCCAGTGAAAACTACTGTTATATAACAGTTAGTAAGTAGCTAACTGGGTTAGACAGGACCCGAACAAGTTTAGTTTAATTGGTTTGATCCTTTTGGTTGCTTGGGTTCAATAGAATTGGTTCAATACATATTTAAATTTGTGTAACTGGCTTTACTTCAAGTGAAATTGATTCACAATTGGTCTTCTATTAAAGTTTTTTGATATATGGCAAAGGGGGAGAGAGGAAAGAAGAGAGTAAAAATTTACAAAAATTTTCATTTTTTTCAAAAAGTAAAGTTAAATTTTTTTTTTCCAAAAGTAAAGTTAAATTTTGAAGGGCATTTAGGCATCATTTTTTCAAGTGCAGATTTTTTTTTTCAAAAATATTTTTTTCCAAGTGCACAACAATATTTTTCTAAGTAAAATTTTTTTCAAGTGCAAAAAATGCTTCTAAGTGAAATATTAGTTAAATGCACAAGTTTTTCTAAGTAAATTTTTTTTGCCACAATTTTGTTTTTCTTTTCTAAATGCATAAATTTTTCTAAGCGTACAAATTTTTCTAAGTCAAAATTTTCTAAGTGCACAAAATTATTTTAAGTAAATGTTTTTTAAAAAATTTGTTCTAAGTGAAAAACTTTTCTAAGTCAAATTTTTCTAAGTGCACAAATTTTTTTTAAGTAAATGTTTTTTTAAAAAATTTGTTCTAAGTGAAAAACTTTTCTAAGTCAAATTTTTCTAAGTGCACACAATTTTCTAAGTCAAAATTTTTCTAGGTGCACAAAATTTTTTTAAGTAAATATTTTTCAAAATTTATTCTAAGTGAAAAACTTTTCTAAAGCAAAATTTTTCTAAGTGCAAATGTTTTGGCAAAAAGTTTTTAATGTTTTAAGTGGAAAATCTTTGTAAGTATGCAAATGCTTTGCAAAACACTTAGTCAAAATTTAAACACTTAGACTTTTTGAAAAACTGCATATCATTAAAAGCTTTAGGGGGAGAATGTCTATTTCAGGGGGAGCTTAGTAAAGATTTTTTTAAATAGTGATTTTCTTATAAACATGCTTGTCATATATGCTTCAAATGGTTTAATCATAACTTTTTGAAACTGGTTGCCATAAATCATAAAGGGGGAAATTGTTGGTGCCGGAAGCACCAAGATCGAACTTGTGTTTTGATAATGGCAAAGGGTTCATAAGTTTAGGTATTATTGTGATCTAACAAAGTTATTCATGTGTGCAAGTAAAGTCCTAGGTACACTAGGCACGAAGTCCTGATTCTAGAAATTGGGCAATAAGTCCTGGCCGAGGGCTGGGCACCTAAGTCCTGACATAGGGTTGGGCAATAAGTCCTAGTCGCGGACAGGGCACGAAGTCCTGATTCGAGGAATTGGGTAATAAGTCCTGGCGGAGGGTTGGGCACCGAAGACCTGACCGGGGATTGGGCAATAAGTCCTGGTCATGGACTGGGCATGAAGACCTTATCCGGAGGATTGTGCAAAAGTCCAACCGGAGGAGCCGGTTGGCAAAAAGGTAAACTCTCCTGAGAGGAGTAGATGAGGATGCGTTCCCCGTAAGAGGGAACAATAGGTATTGGTTCGACCTAGGGTTCCATTTTGGAAGTCCAAAGTCAGAACCAAGACATCTCAGGCTGTTAATTGTGCTTAACTTATATATTATTTGTCTATTATTTGTATTTTGGAACTAACCCTGGTTGCGGGAACAAAGGTTGAAGGTTTCTGCTCCCAGGCACCTAAATGAAGTCAGGCGCCTGATCATACAGGCGCCCAAGAAGGGCTATTTCCAAGCAGTCTCGAAGCAAGCCTCCACATCAGTAAATGAGGCGCCTATGTTGATATAGGCGCCCCAATCAACTCAGGCGCTCCAGTTGAAGGGATAAGCGCTGGCCAAGTATGCGGATGAGGATTCGCGCAGAACAGGCCACGTGTCAGGCGCCCCCTCCAACACAGGCGCCCAAGCATGCAGTATAAATAGGGGTTCACCCCTGGCTTCCAAATACAATTGCTTCCAACGAATTCTTTCAAGTGCTCTGCTCCAAACACTCCGTCCTCAAGTCTCAAGTGCCAACGACGACCCGTGGCTCAGATCTACGAATTTCTCCGGTCGTCAGTATAATTGTTAATTAAGTGCTATAATTAATTTCTATATTCAAACTTCATTTTGTACTACTTTTTCGGAATATAGAATTGTCCATCGTAAATGGTCAAGGACCATGGGCCTTGGAGTAGGAGCCAATCTAGACTCCGAACCAAGTAAAAATCAAAGTGTTAGTATTGATTTGAATTTTTCCGCTGCGTAATTACTCTTTTTAATCCGAAACGTTTTTATCGATATTCACCCCCTCTATCGATTCTAAACGATCCCACATCATCAACTCCGGCAGCACCTCTGGCAGCAAATCCAAGAGCCAGTTCATGTGCTTCTTGAGTAGCTTGCCCCTCTTCACTCACATTCTCACCATGAGGAGGAGCTGCATGACCCTATTGTTTAGGATGCTGAGGTGTTTCCACGTCCTCAAATTCCTCCCTAGTAGTTTGCTCATGCTCAGCTTCAAAAACCACATTATCCGCCACATGTTCCGGCCCAAAATCCCCATTGGATGGCTGCCCCTCCACCACATCTTGAGTTGCCACATTTCTAGTGGGTCTTTGACCAGAAAAATCATTTATATACCTCTTCTTCTTGACCATTCTTGGGAGAGAAAACCTGCCCCTAAGTCACCCAATGGAAAACAAAGTTGCTACCCAAGTCACCCAATGACATCACACTTCCTTTGATTGCATGCAACTCACATCCACCATAGTGGATTGCCGCCCAAAACCCACCAACCACGTGCCATCTGGTTGGGGGAGGGAAGCAGCTACCCTTTGCCGGAGAAGGTGGCCGGAGCAGGCCCGAGATCGCTAGAAGACTCCAAAACTTCACCGGAAAGCCAAAAACTGCACCTTCACTCAAAACCCACCTCTAATGAAACCTCTTACCACTATTTTACTCCTGAAAAGGTCTCCACAGTAGCTCCTACTCCGGTGACGCCACCTAAGTTGTACCAAAAACCTCCTACTGCCGGTAAGATGGACAGGAACCACGACCAGTCATTGGAGGGGAAGATCTCAGCAGGTTTCCACCATAGGAGAACCAAGAAACCTGGTATTACTTGCATGTGTATCTAGATGCATGATGGTTAGGCTATTATACATGTGATCGACCTTGTGCATGCTAGGTTGAGTTATGTATAATCACTGGGAGGGGTTGCATGTGTCAGAGTCATGCACCATTCCTATATTGTTGCATGTCAGTGATCATCGGCTCTCTTGTGGTCTGAGCCCGTCATCCGTTACATGATATGCACACACGACTACTCATTGGTTAATGGATACCGTTGGGTGTATGCATTTGTTCTGTACTGCTCCGCTCGACTGTTCATGGGTAGTGGTTCTTGAGCGTGCTAGGAAGCAGGAATCCCTTCTCTTACCATAGACCAGAGGAGATGAGAGCGACACTTCCTCATATATACATGGGGTAGGGTGGCGGTCCCCCGCTAGCATCCTGTCCACTCGGTCACTCAAGAGAAGTGATGGCAGAGTGCATACAGTGTCACAACCCTACCCACTTGGCTGACACATTATTGCATGTCTCGGTGGCTTGACTGACGTCAGGGGTGACCATGTCATTGCATCATGTGTATATGATGCATTGTGCATTTGATTGTGATTGCTGCATATGCTTGACATGCACATACAGGATATACCATTTGTGTAGTTAGATGACCCTGCACTTGCTTATATGATTCGAGCCCTTGTTATGATCAGGATAGGTTGATTTCAGGTATGTACATTCAATTGTTACTTTCAGTTATGCATATTCTGATATACTTGTTGAGACTGTATCTTGTTGTTTCTGTATAGCTTATTCAGATATTTATTTAACCATGCATATCATTCTCTATACCTGCAGAGTCCACTTGGACTCACCACCTATCACAATGCTTTGTTTTCAGATTGATAGCTCGCCGGAAGAGCCCAGTTATCGGTCTCGGGTCCCCACGATTCCATTTGTTGGGTGCTTTCGCACATTTTGTTTTCTTTATAGCATTTTCTTTGGTGTTGTATTCATGTCTGTATCGCAGACCTGTACTTTGATTCATTCGTGCGGCATTGTATTTTTGAGTCCTTAGTTGGACTTTGTGTGGTTGTTTTTGCTGCGTACCTGTCCGGGCAACTCAGGTGAGCTTTACAGTTTTCAGTAGTGTGATGTTTCTAATTCTCATATGTTATATATCTATTTTTGAGGCTTGAGGCCAAATTATGAATTGCGTGTGTTGTATGTATGTGTAAATTGTCCGCCAGATAAGGGAGATGCTGTTCGATTTTATATTGAATCACTGGCTCCGTTGGTCTCGGAGCGTGACACTGGCGGTGTTTAGAGTTTGTCGTGGGTCATTTGTTTCCCCGGATCTAATGGAAAATCATGATCACCACCAAGTGTGGGTAGTCACAACGAACTGAGATAGTACCCGAAGGTTATCACGAGTGAATATGCTGAGCGGATGCATGACAGAGAGGAAAAACAGGGAAAAACAAAGTATATAGAGATTTTCTTCTACATTTTTTGCTCAAGTTCTAGACTCCTTATATAAGAGTGATTCTACTTTTGGCTGTTATACATGATCGATTAAAGGTCATTTATTGTCATCACTGAATACGCCACTAACATTAATTAATATATCCGTTATTCACTTGAACATGTAGTAAAAATATATTCACGTGGCAAAATATTAATTATTCCACTTTGGCCAAGTAACTTAGTTAAATGCAAATAAGCTCTGAATTTGCACCTCTTGCATGTTGGTGCAGAAAGCACCATATCGAACCTTGTTTTGATATTGGCAAAGGATTCAAAGTTAAGTACTATTTGTGATCTAACGTTGTTCACTGAGTGTGCAGAGAAAGCCCTAGCGAAGGACTGCTAGGCACCTGGCGAAGGAATGCCAGGATACAAAGCCCTAACAAAGGACTGCTAGGCAACTAGCGAAGGGATGCTAGTCACCAAGTCCTAGCGAAGGACTGCTAGGCAACTAGCGAAGGGCTGCTAGTCATCAAGTCCTAGCGAAGGACTGCTAGGCAACTAGCGAAGGGCTGCTAGTCATCAAAGACCTGGCGAAGGGCTGCTGGGCACCTAGCGAAGGGATGCTAGGATACAAAGCCCTAGCGAAGGACTGCTAGGCACCAGGCGAAGGACAGCTTAGGGCTGAAGACCTGACGAAGGAATGCTAGGCACCGGGCAAAGGACAGCTCGGCATCTAAGACCTGGCAAAGGACTGCCAGGCAAAAGTCCAACCAAAGGAGCGGTTGACATCAGGTACATTCTCCCGAGAGGAGTAGGTGAGGACGCGTTCCCCGTCGAGGGAACAGTAGGCGTCGGTTCGACCTAGGGTTCCATTTTGGAGACCCAAAGTCAGAACCAAGACAGCTAAGGTTGTATAAAATAATATAATACTGCTTTTTGGACTAACCCTGGATGCAGGACCGAAGGACTGAGTATCTGCAGTTCAGAGAGCCTCAAAGGAGTGAGGCAGAAGCAGAGCAGGGCGCCCCGAATGTTCCGGGCGCCCCTAAGGTCAATCCAAGTCAGCAGGAGCGAAAACACGCCTCGACAGTTATATGTCGGGGCGCCCCGGATGCTCCGGGCGCCCGGCCTGTCGCCGGCGCCCCGCCTATCGCGGGCGCCCCCAGTGCCAGCTGCCGAAGCATACCCTCGCGAAGCCAAAAGGATGAAGGCTTGACCCGATCAATGCGGGCGCCCCGAGCGCTCCGGGCGCCCCGGTCAAACCTGATCCCGATTTTGAAGGGATCAGATGTTGACCGCGCTGGAGACGGATCGACCGCCACGTGGGGGGGGCGCCCCCGACGTCCCGGGCACCCCCAGGCCCTATATAAAGGGCCCTCGACCCCAAGCTTCAAACAACACTTTCAATCAACGCTTCTACGCTCTTCTGCTCTCGCGCCTCGCTCCGGAAACCTTCCAACTCGAGCCGACGACGTCTCGCTGCTCCAAAAAAGACAACCTACCTCGGACGTCGGTAAATGAAGAGCCTATTTTTAATTGTTTACTGTGCTGTATTTGTAAATCAATCTTTGTAAACTATTATTGCGCCTCATATAGAATTGCCCAAAGTAAACGGTCAATGACCGTGGGTCTTAGAGTAGGAGTCGACTTAGGCTCCGAACCAAGTAAAAAATTACTGTGTTTGCGTTTGATTATTTTATTCCGCTGCGTAACTGCTCTAATCCTAAAATCCGAACGATTTCCGATATTCACCCCCCCTCTATCGGTTCTCTCGATCCAACATTGCATACCCACACGTGAGAGAGTGCAAGGGCGGAGCCACCTTTGTGGCTACCCGGGTTGTAGCCCAGGGCCAAAAAAAAGGTGAGAGAGAAATTTAAGTGGGAAGAAGGGGGGCGGGGGAAGTAAGGAAAAGAGGAGACTAGCCCGGTTGGCATTGATGGAAAGAAGAGACTAGCCTAGGTGATGATATCGAAAGAGAAAGATAGACCAAGAGAAAGACGTACATCATCGCCGAAGGTCTACAGTCCCGGTACATCATTCGGGTTGTTCGCCACTGAGAGAGAGTTTCTCTCAATCATTTATTCACATCATACAAGCATGTGCAATAACATAAATCAATCAATTAGCCACAAAACTCTCAATATGAGATTAAAATCTTATAAAATCTCTCCCTTCCATCTACTTTTTTCGATTCAAATTTCCAACCTAAATGGCATATTCTGTATAACCTAAAGGGAAATGTTTAGGGTTTAACGCATATTAACCTATAGTGGGTTTGCGCTAAGGGTTCACGATTTGCATGCTCGTTCTAGCACAAGTTAAGCTACATAAAAAAATTAAAAAAAATAAAATAGCAGACGAACTTGGAGCAATTGGTTCTACGAAAAATTTCCATTGGTCATCAGAGTAAATCAGAAAAATGTATATGGAAACCCATCAGATAGCCAACATTCTCAAATCCACTACTCATTAAAGAAAAAAATTCTTAATAATACATCATAGCTGAGTTTCAAACTCTAGATCCCTAATTTATTACCGGAATATTTAATCATGACATCCTGTCCCTGATAAGTTTAACTAGATCAAACACCACTCAAGAGTTGCTATAATACAAATATTACACATTAATAATAAAATATTTTTAATAGTATTCAATAATAAATTATATCATCAATACATTAAATATTTTTTTATTTTTAATTAATTTTAATAATTTAAAATATCATTTTCAAACAATTTAGTCATGTCTAATATATACAACTTAAAATGGGGTAGGTCGTGCTCAATACAACTTAAAGTGTGGCAAGTCATGTCGAATACAACCTGAAATGGGAATAAGACATGCTTGGTTCTACCCATCCCTAACACGTCACGGTTTATAGACACCATTATTTCATATTACATGGCTAGAGAGGTCATGCAGGCCAATCCGTCCGTTCGAGCTAATTGGTTTGCTGATCCGATTGGACAAAGTAAACCAATCAAACCATGGAATGTGGGAAAGATCATGTCAAGTGGGAGTGTAGTCGGTGATCTAAACCTAACTTAACCGGGAACTAGCCCTCTTATGCTATGTTTACCTGAAAGAGTGGATGATGAATGGATTAAACAAACTTAGGGGCATGGGAAGAGAATGGAAAGGAAAAGAAATCCTTTCCTTTACATGCTTGTTTACCATGATTGAAGAAGATGGGTGCATGCGGTGTAATTTTATTAATGCAAAAGGGTACAAGCGTCATTTTTTGGTATATGATGTAATTTTATGAATTAAAAAGAGTACATGCATTATTTTTTTTTGTTTATGATGTAATTTGAAAATGAAAAGGGGTACATGCGTCATTTTTTTATCCATCCGCTGTTTTCCGTCCGATTTTGAGTTGATCGATTTTGGCACCAAAACTATCCGCGGATGGATTATATTTCTTTTCCTTCTTTAAATTTTAAAGAAGTAAATAATGGAAAATTTTCCACTGCAAAAATTTTTCCTTAATTTTACTTTTCCGCTCTCCCAAGTAAACAGAGCATTAATCAGCTTGCCCAACTAATAGGGGTGGAATCACCCCTGGGCAAGGGTGGACTCCAGCCCCACCCATTAAAAAAAAATAATTAAAATTTTTTTATCCCTATGCCCCCACCAAATATGTATTCCATAAACCTAAACCTAATTTTTATTTTTTCTGTGCGACTACTTCACCTCACAGTGACAACGTAGCTTGCTATCTTTTGCGTGAGGCATGATAGCCAACACCAATGCTGATGATGCTTTCCTTGTCCCAACTCGCACGCAGCCAATCACAACTCGACGTTGAGCACAATTGCGGTCTCCACTCTCCCTAACCAAGTGCAATATTTACGGACTGCGCGACCATCGCCATTGCCCCCAATCCCGCCGTCACAGTCTTCCTCTCTGACCACCACTGTGTCGCGTTCACTATTCTCCCAATTGAGAGTTTTGTTGCCACTGCTCTCCCTGCTACAAGCAACATCAACTCCATCCTATCACCGCGACTCGACCATGACCACCTGTTGGTAGTAACCGAGGTATGGCTGGCGGGTTTCCTAAGAAACCACGGGGTCGAACATGAGAGACCTCTCTATGTCTACGGATTAATAATTTAATCCGAATAGAGACTCATCTCCCAAACGACCGTCTCGTCGTCGTGTCAATTGATTCAAGTCACAACTTAGCCAAACTCAAGAGTAAGGCCTTGTAACTTTCCGAATCAAGTGACCACGGAAAAGACGATGAATGGATTGCCAGATTTTGTGTTTATTATCGGGGTCCATGACATAATTAATTATCAATATTAATTAATAATTAATTAAACTACGATAATTAATTAACATGCAATGATAAAAACAAGCATAAAATAACAAGAACAACGAAGGAGCCAAAGAAGAGATATACTTCGTCTTTTACCTCGCAGTCTTCTACCGTATGACCCTCCCCTCTTGGATGTCGTGTGGGCGACGAGCTACCAAGACGTCGAATCACCAAGGCACGAACTTCTCCATCCTAGCTTGGCCGAAACCCTAGGAAAGGGAATACAGTTTTTCTTCTTCCTTCCTTCCTTGATCTCGCTAGAACCCTAGCTTCCGGGGAAGACACCGCCGGCGATCTCCTTCTTCTTTTCTTCCCTCACTCGTGTCACCACCAAGGGAGGATGGAGACGAAGTGAAGGAAGCGAGAAGAGCTGAACCCTAAACCCTCTTCCTTCCTCTTCCTTGCGCCGATCAGCACCTCATAAAGAGATGAGCCGCCGGCGACCTCCTTCTTTTCACTGTGTGCCGCCAACCCTCATTCCATCCTCATGGAAAGGTCATCCACTGGAAAAAGGAGAAACCGAAGGGGATGAGAATCCAACCGCAAATCCTTCTCCTTCTCTTGCTTATCGTCGGCGCCGAGCAACTCTTCTTGCACCGCCGACGACACCTCCTCCTTCTCTCCTTTCTTGATGCCGAGCCTTGAGGGAAGAAGAGAGAGTGAGGACCTAGGGAAGAAGATGAACAATCTTACCTCTCCTACCCTTACCAAGCTCTTCCTCCACCACCTTACGCCGACACCTTCAAAAACCTAGGCGAGAGAGGTTGAGAGGAGAGATTTTGTTATTGCTTGGATGATTAATTGGAATTAATTCCAAAAATTAGTAGCCTTGGTTTCATGACTCCTATGGGGTATTTATAGGGCTATGGTAGGGACCATGAGGAGGAGTTGGGTCTTGGCCTACTAATTGATCTAAATCCGATCCATTAATGGAGATCCATTCCACTAAAGGATCCCTATTGAACTTCCTCACCAACCCCTATATTTCATATGGGCTCCACCTATCATGTGTCGTCCTTCTCCCCGTGTTTAAGATATTGAATGCCCGATAATTAATATAAATTATTGACAATTTAATTAATCATCCTCTTGATCCTAGACTAGTACCACTCAACCTTTTCATCATGTTGGGCCATAGTCCACTTGCAAGATTTAACATGATGAACCTTATGAGCTCATCAAGGGGGCATCATCATCCCGACTCACGAAGACACGGATTCCCTTAATAATCAATGGCACACCATATAGATAATATTATTTCCCAATTTACCGAGCCTATCGATCTAGCAGAATTGATCTCACCCATTGATAAATCAAAGAAATAATAATTAAATATACGTGCCCGTTATTATTTCGAGATTTAGAGAACGTACTCCATATTATAAAACCAAGGTCTAATCCAATTTATCAAGTCAGTATAAAATTGGATGACCTCTCTTTTGGTCCTACTCAATGCACACAAAGTGCACTAGTGTAATTCTATGGTTATGACAAACCACACCTAATTACACTACAACCATTACAATGGTTTGTCCAATTCCATATCGGTTGTGAGCCTCTTTCTTATACTTCTGCAAGGAACTAATAACATGATCTTCTGTGCGTCACCATGCACCATGTTATCTACAATGTAAAGTATGAGATAATTTGTGCATATACTAATATAAATATACATCGTGTGATTTTGCGATTCTCCTTCAAAATGTAGATGTTCTTAACCAAAAGCAAGACTTTTAATATACATCCTAACAATCTCCCACTTATACTAAAAGACTTTGCTGTCCTCAAAATGTCATACATCTGACCACTTGATCCTTCACATGCCTAAAAGCTCTCACTACCAAGGCCTAAGTGAAAAGATCTTCCTAGGTCATCTTCTGATGTAATCTAGGAAACAACAGCTATTCCTCACTAGGGTAGTACTTGCGCTCTATGTGCTTACTCGCCTTATGGACTCGTGATTCCTTCGAGTTTGCAACTGCACCATTTTTATCACAACAAAATGTAATAGCTCTAGGTAAATCAGGAATCACATCTAAGTCCATCTTGAGGTTTCTGAACCATGTAGCTTCTCTGGCTGCCTCAGAGGCTGCTGAATTTCCAGCTTCCATGGTGGAGTCCGTCACGTAGCCGCTGCGTGACGGACTCCCATACAATGGTTCTGTTAGTAATATGAGAGAATTATCCTAAGGCAATCGTCTTATGATTGTAATCATTTACTTTAATAAATGAATATTCACTATTTGAGTATACATGTTCGTATATTTGATTGAGATCTTAAACTCATTTACTGAATGTCCGTAATACAATTCACAGCATGAGAGAATTTGTGATGAATTCACAACTAGTGATTATCTCTACATGTGCAATTGTGAAGTATTGAAGTTGCCCCTAGTCGATGAATTGATAAATACGGACACTATCAATTCTGTTGAGACTAGCATGGGTTATTCTCTAATCAGCTGATTCTCACTGGCTGGTGACATTGGGATGTCCGGAGATAAACATGAATGCTAGTTAAGGGAACTAGTTCATTGGAGTGACTGTCTATAAAACTTCATATGGTAATCTACATATAGATATGTCAATGAAGTTATTACTGCAGCTTAAGTGCGATGTTCCTTTGACTTGCGGTGTTCAAGTCATCTTGGTCATGAAGACTTATACTTTGACATCTTAAGCAAGTATCTCCAAGGAGGTGTGGACCCAGGATGATTGGGTATAAGCCAAAGTGCCCGAAGATGTTTGAACAGCCTACAAAGGATTCACCACTCCTTGCGAGGAAATGTATACCCAAGGCCTATCGTCGGATTGTTACTCGAAGCCTCTGGCCAGAGCATCACATGTTCCGAGTATGAATCTCTCAGAAACATGAGAGTAATTAGAATTCGTTGGACGAGAAAGACATTACTTGGGCTAGGTGTGACGTAGTCAGCCTAGTGGGGACTGACACCAAAGACCGTGTCCTGAACCAAGTGGGTATAAGATGGTGAAGGGAACGAGGCACGATTCATTAAAGCTGTTGAAGGGTTTCAGAATTATTTCTAAGGTCAACCGTTTATCTTTCGATTAATTAGGGATCATGATGTACTACTAGGTGCCACTCATGATCGTTCTATAATTTGTTGATTATAGACGGCCAACATAAATCGAAAGTCTATTTAGTCACACGCACTACGAGTGATCCGAGGGATTTAAAACGAGTTGAAAATTGGATTTTTCGATCAAGAGAGATAAGTCGAATCTGAATTTTTCAGAGACGCATCGAAAGCATAAAATGGCTAAGTCTTTTGAAGACTTATTGGATGAATTAAATGAGTTTAATTTGTATGGTTTTAGCTTGGGTTTGGCCGGCCAAAGAGGGTCCCCACCCTCTTTGTTTGGCCGGCCACAACAAAAGGGGAAAACCAAATTTTTGGTTCAAATTATAAAATAAACCGAGCGTGGTTTGTTTTATAAAATTATGGATAAAGAAATTTATATAAAGATATTTATTTTTCATGAAAATTAAAATGAACCATGGATTGATTTATTTTATTTTATAAAATCAATAATGGATTGATTTACCATGATAAAGAAATTTATATAAAGAAATTTATATAAAGAAATTTCTTTCCATAAGAAAAGGGAGACATGGTTGTTTTTATCATAAATTAAATTATGATAAAAACTTGGCATGATGGAATAATTCATAGAAAAATTTATATGATAAATTTCTTATGAAAATTTATTCCATAAAAAGGAGACTTGGCGATTGAGAGGCTACTATATAAAGGAACCAAGGCAAGGCTTGGACATCAATCTAAGAGATCTAGAAATAAGTCCTCTCTCGCTCTCTCCTTCTCTCCCTCTCCCTCCTCTAGTGCCGCCGGCCCTAAAAGGAGGACCCCTTTGTTGCCGTGAGCTTCATCCACCAAGCAGCTGCCGAAGAAGAAGACGAAGCGGGCGTAACTCCTTCCTTCCTCCCGGAATCTTGATTCCGTTCTTCGTTTGGTGGTTAGTCTTCCCATCTCTCTCTTGGTATTCTTGTCGTACCTTTGGAGAATCTAGTAGTTCTTGTCAGCACAAAACTCGTGGCTTTGCGAAGTCATCCCGAAGAAAACTCGGCGTGGACGTGAATAGAGGCGGAGGTTCCAAGGGACGCTACGGTTGGATCTCGTCCCTTTCTTCGAGTTACGCGAGGTAACAAGTAAATTAGTTTACGTTTCTGCAAAATTTTAAATATATGATCATGTCTACACAACATAAGGTTGCATGCTAGATGTGTGGTTAAATAATTTGAGATATTATTTATGCTAATTCTTCCGCTGCACGTAATTAAATTTAAAAAATTACGAACTCGTATCCATGTCAACATGTACCCGGTCCCAACAGTGGTATCAGAGCCGGTTAGTGTTCGACATATTCATATAATTGTTTTGCGGAAAACTTTGTCATGATCTCAATTTTGGAAAATTTTCCAATTATAGAAACTTTCCAATTATGATAAATTTTAGATTTAGGAATTTCAAATTTTGGAAATCCTCATGAAATTTCGTAAACTTTTGAAATATCCTAGTTTCTGAAATTTTATGATAATTGTGAAAACTTCCCATTTTTGGAAACATTCCAATTTTGGAAATTTTCTAATTTTGGAAATATGTAAGTTTTCTTTGTACCAGAAACTTACAATTATTCTGAAAACCTATTATGGAAATCTCACAATTTTGGGCACTTTCTTTCAAGAAAGTCTAGACAAATTTATGGATCATTAATTGACAATTAAATTCGAATTGGTTTTAAATTATTAACAAAATTTTTTACTTTGGGGAGTGCCTCGGGGAGCCACCCAAATTAAAGTTAGTTGTTGTAATTTAATTTCCTATTTTGAATAAAATTGTCATGTTTAATTTGGCTACGCCTCGGGGAGTGGGCCAAATTAGATTTACAATAAATTTCTTTTCTTTGGGTATCTGAGCCTCGGGGAGCCACCCAAAGAAAATAATTTATTGTAATTAATTAGTCCATAAATAAAATATGTAATCAAATCTTGGAAATTTTGAGGTGATTCTCAAACGATAATTTCCTTATTTGATTTAAGAGGTGATGCTCTTACATATTGTTGTCTCCAAAATTAATTAGGAAAATTGTTTCCTATAGAGTTTTCTTAAATAAGATTTTCATTAAAATAATATGTGGTTGAATTAAGGGAATCTGTCTCTTAATTTAATAAGATTTGATTTAGAGAAATCAAAGTCTTAAACATATTATTTCCGAAATTGATTATGACAATTTAGGAAATTGTTTCCCAAAATAATTCCTTGAATAAAGTATGAAATTAGAATTAGGAAATCCGGTTCCTAATTCAATTAATAAGACTTGATAAATTAAGTCACATACATACTTTATTAAGGAAATCGTTAGTACATGACATAATTATATGTCATGAATGTGCTTAGAAAGAAAAGGATGAGACCCAAAACCCCTTACAAAATATTAAGGCCAACACCTTCCATTAATATAGTTAGAACCGGAGTTTTGTTTCTCGTTTGGGTTGATGGACATTTCCATGCCCGGCTTGAACCTCAACATGTTCAAACCATGGAATTAGTTTATGATTAATATAGTTGGAGTCAGAGGTCAATCCTTAGTTTTGGCTGTTGGACACATCCAAGCCTGACTAAACGGTTGAATGAGCTCCAACCATATTAAAACTATTTCTTGATTAATGGGTCAGCCTTAAGCTTGGAGCATCGATTTGTTGTGTCACAGCCAAGGTCGATGTAAAGAGAGGTGCAGTTGGGTGTTATGTATATTGTTGCATACTTGTTAATGAGTTAACAACCCAATGATTTATGCAAACATTCAATTAGTTGATAGCATAAAGTGATAGTTACATATATATGATATGTAATCGGTATAATTACCTACCTTCATAGCTAAGAATAACTTGATGGCCATAGCCATGGTTGTTCTTATCTATGGTTGGATATCAACCTATTTGGAGATGTTCCTACGATATCCCGAATTGATAAAAAGGGTTATTCAATTCGAAAAATAAATAGGATTTAATTAATGTATGTTGATGCATTCTTTATCATTCTTCTCACATAAGCTCAATTTGTATTTCTAGGATAATCACTCGATCATGTCTTCTCTGAATTTGCGTTCCATTTTGGACACCAATAAGCTGACTGGGCCAAACTTCATGGACTGGCTTCTAAACCTGAGGATAGTCCTCAAGGCAGAAAAGCTTGCTTATGTCCTTGAAGATCAACTTCCCAATCGTCCTTCAGAAGATACTGTAGGATCGATGCACGTGAGAGGGGGGGTGAATCACGTGACTTTTTAACAAATTAAATCAGAGTGCTTTAAAAAGCGTGCACAGCGGAAATGAAAGAGACGAAAAACAAACACACAAACATGAACGATTTTTACTTCGTTCGGAGCCTTCGGCGACTCCTACTCGAAGGCCCAGGTCCCTCGGACCTTTCCGTTGGGCAATCTACTAAAACTCTCTATCGGTCAACCCCGATAGAGTAGGCGAGTACAAATGAATTGAAAGTGTGACAACCCCACACTTTCAAGTAATTAAGTGCAATAAAGTATTAAAAGAAATTCTTCTTTTTACCGACGTCCGGAGTAGGTCGACTCTTTCGGGGCAGCGGGACGTCGTCGGCTCGAAGTGTAGCGTTTCCGGAGCAAGGCGCGAGCGTAGAAGAACTTGAAAGCTTTGGAAGAAGTGTTGTCTTTGAACCTTGGTCGAGGGGCTCTATTTATAGCCCTGGGGGCGCCCGAAACGTCCGGGGCGCCCCTCTGCGTGGCTGCCGATCCGCAGCCCTCTCGGTCAAGCACTTGATCTCTTTATCTTCGGGATCACCTTTGACTGGGGCGCCCGACGCGCGCGGGGCGCCCGATTTGACCGGTCAAAGCCACATCTCCTTGGCTTCGCGAGGGTGAGCTTCGGCAGTTGGCAGTGAGGTGGCACAGGGGGCGCCCGAGACATGCGGGGCGCCCGACGCGCGCAGCTGTCGGGGCGTTTAACTCTCTGCTGACTTTGGGTTGACTCTGGGGCGCCCGACACATCCGGGGCGCCCTGCTCAGCTACGGCCTCACTCCTTTGAGGCTCTCTGAGCTGCAGAATCATAGTCCTTTGGTCCTGCATCCAGGGTTAGTCCAAAACAAGGCTAGCACAATTTTATATGGACTAAAATAAGATACAATTCTAAGTTAATTAGATCCTGTCTCCCAGACCAGGATCTAACCAGGACTCAACTTAGATCACCTAAATGGGTCTAAGTTGGACCGCGCCTAAGGTCCAAGATTGGACTCGTCCTCACTGGGTCGCTCCTCCAGTGACTTACCTTACTTACCCATTATGCAGCTCTGCTTGACTTCTTGACCCTACCAGGACTTCCTGCCAAGGCTCAACCACCTTGGTCTTCCTGCCAAGTCTCAACCAACTTGGTCTTCAGCCAGTTGTCAGGTCCCGCGGACCCAACTGGACTTTCCGCCAGGACTCAACCATCCTGGACTTCAGCCTGGTGTCTGGTCCTAAGTCTTTCAATTCTGCACACTTGGTAAAGAGGTTAAACACACACAACCCTAACTTTAACCATTTTGTCATACATCAAAACCCGAGTTTGACCGTCAGTGCAAACTGCACCAACAATCTCCCCCTTTTTGATGTAATGACAACCTAGGTTAAAGTTAGAGAAAAACTAGCAGATACATGCAAGTAAATAAGCATGAAGGTACATGGTGCAAAATTAAGTAGCAAACAGAATTACGTAGCAAACAGAATTTTCTAAGCTTTAACCCTACTCTCCCCCTTTGTCATTCATCAAAAAACATACTTATATTAAGTTACGGAGAGTCGGATTCAAAGTTAAGTGATAGGGAATACTAGACTTAGGTAAAATAGATTAAGTAAGATAAAATAGCCTAAGTAAAAAAAACTTCCCCTAAATTAATTTTTCAAAACTAACAGATAGTTTTCAACAACATTATTTTTAAATGAATTTGAAATATTTTCAAAGTTTTAAAAAGGAGATTTGCAAGACCCAAAAATAGGATTGTTCAATGTTAAATAGGAATTGCAAGGAACTATTTATTTTGCAAAAGTATTTTGACCTCAACTCCCCCTGGACCAAGTAATGATTGTGGTCCCTTTTCATATGTCTAACTCTAGTTACTGACTAACTATCTAGATGATAGTAGTGTTCACTGAGTTAGTCAAGTCAAGTAATAATGTCTAGCTCAGATTTTAAGGCAAGACTACTTGACATGATCACTGTAACGTTGGTATTTTACGCCCAGACTTATTGTGATGCACTGACTTTAAGCATTCGGAAGTCCAGGCAGAGTCCTATGCATCTCACAACCGTTCTATGTTTTTGCAAGCACAAACAAGTTGATCTTAATGTGTTTTGTGAGATGCGGCTACCTAAAACTATAGGTTCATGCAATTCTAGGGGTCAGAGCCTAGGCTAAGTCTGCCAGTTTTGAAAATCAAATTTTTAAATACAATAAAGTTCTTGAAAATCAAGTTTGAAAAGTCCGTGTTTAAGTTTAATTTTGAAAAGCAATAAACTTTTTGAAAAACCAGTTTTAAAAAAATCCATGTTTTTAAAACCAAAATTCAACTTAAGTTTATCAGGTCATTCCTAGTCTATAACACACATTCCTATTAACCTTCTTAAGTTGCTAAATTCAGATTCAGGAAGTGGTTTGGTAAATATATCAGCTAGGTTAGACTTAGATTCAACATGGTTAAGTTCAATTTCTCCTTTATTTACATGATCTCTGACAAAATGGTGTTTGATTTCTATATGTTTGGTCCTAGAGTGGTGGATTGGGTTTTTGGTTAAATTGATTGAACTTAGGTTATCTATATAAATTTTGACTTTCTTAAAATCTAAGTTAAAATCTTTTAAGGTATGCATCATCCAGAGTAGTTGGGCTACACATTCACCCATTGCTATATACTCAGCTTCAGTGGTGGATAGGGCAATACAATGTTGTTTTCTACTGAACCAACTAACTAGTGAGGGTCCTAGAAGTTGGCATCCACCGCTGGTACTTTTTCTGTCTAACTTACAGCCAGCATAATCTGAGTCAGAAAATCCAATTAGTTCAAACTGGGCTGTTCTAGGGTACCAAATTCCTAAATTTTTTGTCCCTTTGAGATACCTAAATATCCTTTTAACTAGGGTTAGATGTGATTCTTTAGCACATGTTTGATACCTAGCACACATACTAACTGCAAAGAGAATATCAGGTCGACTTGCAGTTAGGTAAAGTAAGCTACCTATAGCACTTCTATAATACTTGAGGTCAACAGGTTTGCCATTTGTGTCACTATCTATAGTTTGATTGGTAGCCATAGGTGTCTTAATTTCTTTAGCACTATCCATTCCAAATTTTTTAAGTAATTCTTTAGTGTATTTTTGTTGATAGACAAAAGTACCCTCACTAGTCTGTTTTATTTGTAGCCCTAAGAAGAAAGTTAGTTGACCTACTAAACTCATTTCAAATTCAGTTTCCATTATCTTTGTGAATTCTTGTAAAAAGTCTGAGTTGGTTGAGCCAAATACTATATCATCTACATATACTTGGGCTACAAAAATATCATTTTTTAGGGTTTTGACAAATAGTGTTGGGTCAATTTTGCCTTGGTTAAAACCTTTTGAAACTAAGTAGTTAGACAGTCTTTCATACCAGGCCCTAGGTGCTTGCTTAAGTCCATATAGGGCTTTCTTAAGTCTAAAGACATAGTCAGGGTGTTCTAAGCTTTCAAAACCAGGAGGTTGACCTACATAAACCTCTTCTTTAATTAGGCCATTTAGGAAGGCTGACTTAACATCCATTTGATAGAGCTTAAATCCCTTATGGGCTGCATAACTTAAGAGCATTCTAATGGATTCAAGTCTGGCTACAGGGGCATAGGTTTCATCATAATCAAGACCTTCTACTTGGCTAAACCCCTTAGCTACTAGCCTAGCCTTATTCCTAACTGTTTCTCCTTGTTCGTTAAGTTTATTCCTAAAGACCCATTTAGTTTCAATAAATTTCTTGCCTTTAGGTAGGGGTACTAAGTCCCAGACTTGACTACGTTCAAATTGGGATAACTCTTCCTGCATGGCTATGATCCAATCAGGGTCAAGTAAGGACTCTTCTATAGACTTGGGTTCAATTTTTGAAATCAATGCAATTTGACTAAGGTTCCTAAAGGCTGATCTAGTCTGAACCCTTAGTTCTGGATTACCTAAGATTTGATTAGTTGGGTGGTCTGAGCTAACTCGTACAGTTCTGGGTTGGTTAGGTTCAGTTTCAGGTGTGGGTTCAGTTAGATCATCGTTTTGGTCCTCAATTGGCCTTTCATCAGGGTCAGTACTGGATCTAACAAAGTCAATTGGTTGGTAGGTGGTTTGATCAGAGTTATTTGGGTCAGATTTTTCATCAAATTTTACATTTGTAGTTTCTTCAATTTTTAGGGTAGTCTTGTTATAAACTCTATAGGCTCTACTGGTAAGGGAATAACCTACAAAGATACCTTCCTCAACCTTAGAAGTAAATTTTCCTAAGTGTTCTCTAGTATTTAAGATATAGACTTTACATCCAAATACTTTAAGGTATTTAATGTTAGGTTGTTTGTTATAATAGATTTCAAAAGAGGTCTTTCCTAGGTTTTTAATTAGAGTTATTCTGTTTTGTACATAACAAGCTGTACTAACAGCCTCAGCCCAAAGATATTTAGGTAAGTTGTATTCATTAAGCATTGTTCTAGCTGCTTCTTGTAGTGTTCTATTTTTTCTTTCTACAATTCCATTTTGTTGAGGTGTTTTAGGGCAAGAGAATTCGTGATGGTAGCCCTTTTCTAGACAAAATTGATTAAATTTATGATTTTTGAATTCTCCGCCATTATCGCTCCTAAATCTTTTGATTTTAACCCCCTTTTCATTTTCCGTTAATTTACAAAATTGAGTGAGTGTATCAAAAGTTTCATCTTTATTTTTTAAGAATTTTACCCAGGTAAATCTTGAATAGTCATCGATAATTACAAGGCAGTATAGGTTCCCACTAATTGATTTAACCCCATGTGAGTCAAATAGGTCTAAGTGAATTAATTCCAGAATTGACTTGGTTTGAGTTTGATTAGTTGGTTTGTGGGTTGACCTAGTTTGTTTTCCTTGTTGACAAGCATTACATAAGGTTGACTCAAGGTTAGATAACTTTGGTAGGCCTCTAACTAAACCATTTAGTTTAGGTAGTTTTCTGAAGTGAGTGTGTGAAAGTCTCCTATGCCAGAGCCAAGTCTCATCCTTATGGGTTAAGAGGCAGTTTTCTAAGGGACAGGTTAACTTAATTTCATAAATGTTATTGTGCCTAAGTCCTCTAAGTGTGATGTTTGGGTTGTCATTGTGTTTGATCAAACATTCATTGGATAGGAACCTAACCTTATAACCAGTGTCACACAATTGGCTAATGCTTAGTAAATTGAAGTTGAAATTTTCAACAAGTAATACATTTGTTATTATGAAATCTGACTCAAGTTCAATATTGCCTAGGCCAATTACCTTAAGTTTACCGTTGTTTCCAAAAGCAACAGTCCCTAGTCTTTTGTACTTGAGTTCTATAAATTTGGTGGGATCCCCAGTCATGTGTCTGGAGCATCCACTGTCAATGATCCATTTATTTTCCTACAGTTAAGTAAACGGTTTAGACCTAGGTTGAGTTTTTTGAAAAAAAAATCTAAAAATATTTAAATACTTGAGTTTGAATTTTAAATTTGAGTTATGTTGAGCTTGACTTTGAATTTGATTTTTAATTTTAATTTTAATTTTAATTTGAACTTTAATTTGAATTTGAATTTTAATTTTAATTTGAATTTGAATTTGAATTTTAATTTGAATTTGAATTTTAATTTGAATTTGAATTTTAATTTTAATTTGAATTTTAATTTTAATTTGAATTTGAATTTGAATTTGAATTTTAATTTGAATTTTAATTTGTTTTTTAATTTAATTTGAATTTTAATTTGAATTTGAATTTTAATTTGAATTAATTTTAATTTGAATTTGAATTTGAATTTTAATTTAATTTGAATTTTAATTTTAATTTTAATTTGAATTTTAATTTTAATTTGAATTTTAATTTGAATTTGAATTTAATTTGAATTTGAATTTTTAATTTGAATTTGAATTTTAATTTGAATTTGAATTTGAATTTTAATTTGAATTTGAATTTTAATTTAATTTATTTGAATTTTAATTTTAATTTGAATTATCAATAATTTAAATTTGGTTATCCTTATTCATCTCACTCGGTCTAAGTTATCAATCAAGGGAGTCCTATGATTTTGTGAGATGGTTTTGAGTTTGATTAGAAAAGTTAATTTGACCTTGTGTTAGATCCAAGTTTAACAAGTAGTAATTTAAAAGTACACTTCAATAATTGGCTTCCAGGCCATGGCGAGGCACAGTGGCCTTCTTTGGCCGAAGCCTTATTGGAGCAACAACCATTTTCTAGTCAAAGCCGCTTAAAGAAGTTGAACTTTTAACTTACTCATTGAAAACCTTGGTACTAAATAGTACAAGATTCAAATTAACTTTGAAGCTAATCCTAAGTGCCCACCTGGGCAGTGGCTGATTTTAAGGTGCCAACTAGTTTGGAGCCTCCTCCTAATTGTAGACTG
>JAGFNQ010006560.1:0-56887 GCA_024364735.1 Boesenbergia rotunda | reverse complement strand
GTTCAGGACGCCCTAGGCACCAAACTTCAGTTCAGCACAGCCTTCCATCCCCAGACAGATGGACAAACAGAGAGAGTAAATCAGATTTTAGAAGACATGCTCAGGGCTTGTGCATTGGACTTTAAAGGTAGTTGGTGCAAATTTCTGTGTTTAGCTGAGTTTGCCTACAACAATAGCTATCAGGCCACCATCAGGATGGCACCTTATGAGGCATTATATGGCAGGAAATGTAGATCACCCATATGTTGGCAAGAAGCTGGTGAGAAGAAAGAGATGGAGTCAGGACTAGACAGCCAGACTGAGCTTATAGATGAGACCACTCAGGCTATCCAGACGATCCGCCAGAGGATTGAGACTGCCCAAAGTAGACAGAAGAGTTATGCTGACACACGCCGTAGGCCACTTGAATTCCAAGTTGGAGATTCAGTATTTCTCAAGGTCGCTCCCATGAAGGGAGTGGTGAGATTTGGCAAGAAGGGCAAGCTAAGTCCTCGCTACATAGGACCCTATGAGATTATAAAGAGAGTTGGGAAGGTAGCCTATGAGCTGGACTTACCAGAGGATATGTCAGCTATTCACAGTACCTTTCATGTCTCTATGCTAAAGAAGTGTATTCACGACCCTAGCCAAGTGATTCAGCCTCAGTCAGTACAGATCCAAGAAGATCTTAGCTATGAGAGCAGACCGACACAGATAGTGGACAAAGCAGTTAAGAGATTAAGAAACAAAGAAGTGCCACTAGTGAAGGTCATCTGGCAGAATCAAAAGCATAAAGAGGCTACTTGGGAACGTGAGGACAGCATGAGAGAGAGATATCCAGAATTATTCTAAGTTCGAGGACGAACTTTTCATAAGGTATGGGGGATTGTAACGCCCCAAAATTCCCATTTTTAGTTAATAAAGTCCTTGAAAGTAGTTAGAAATGTTTTAGAAATATTCTAGATATTTTTAGGAATTTTTAGAATATTTTTATGGAATTTTCTGAGTTCGTTTGGTATTTTAAAAAAAGAGAGAAAAAAAAGGGGAAAAACGTTTAAAGGGCAGCCGGAGTTCGAACCCGCGACCACCACGAGACCAGGAGAGCGCGCGACCAGCTGGGCTAGGGTATCAAGCACAGAAAAGGAAGGAGAGACATGTATTTAAGTTGTAGTTAGGTCAATCCGCCCCATAAGTATTAATAGATAATTAAAGAGAGAAGTTTTATTTTCTCTCAAACCCTCTCCCTCTCCCAAGGTTGCGCCGACCCCTCTCCCTCTCCTCTCTTGTGCGCACGCCACACCATGCTCTAGAGGGCCGGCCAAAGCTCTCCTCCAAGAGATATTCCTATATTCGGGATCCCCGCGACGAGAGGAACGCGTAGGCGTGAAGAATTCTCCGAGATCTCAAGTTTCTCTCGAACCTCCGACTCCGTTCTTGGTTGTAAGTCCAAGATATCAATGTAAGTACTGCTCACCTGCAGTAAGAGGCGGTTTTTCCGCGAGAATTTCCTTTAAAAGTTTTTAGAAGAGATATTTCCTTTTTGTTTGAGTTTTTGCATGTGATCTTAGTTCATTATATGTTTATATATGTTGATTAATACCCTATGTGAGTTTAGGGTCCAAGAAAAGCTATGAGAAAAGAAAAGAAAGATAAAGATAAGAAAAGAAAAGGCCAAGGCCTTAAGAAATCCCCAAAAGTCAAGACTTAGGGATTTTAGCACGCAAGGTGCTCCAGAAAATGCCAAGGCATTTACAGATAAGAAAGAAAAGCTATTTTATTTTATAAGGCCAGTACCCGGCGTCCAAGGGCGTCGTTAAAGAAATCCAGGTGTCCAATTCCAAGGTCTTGGCCCTGGTAGACCAAGGTCTGCTCTATTAGGATTGGTGGCTCGCTACCCCAACCTTTTAGGGAACGCGCATATGAGATGGTACTTACGTCTTCAGTGGATCCAAGTGATTATTATTTTCAAGTATATGCTTAAGCAAAGTTTCGAAAATTTAAAGAGTTTTCAAAAAGTTAAAGAATAGCTAAAGTTTCCAAGTTGAGCCAAGAAAAGTAAAATGAGATTTATTATTGCTTGAGTATGCATGTTTTGAGCTATACATGTCCTTAGTTTTTCTTTCAAGCATATTAGTATCTCATATGATGTTCAGTTTGATCTAGAAGCATGTTTGCATATTTCGAGTTTTTGTGAGCTAGATAGTACTTACTAAGCTTTTTGCTTACTAGTTACATTTCCTCTTATTGCAGATAAAGGTAAAGGCAAGCAATTCTGAAGGAAGACGATGAGGCGGTGCTGAGTAGAGTGTGTGTGGTGGCTGATTATGGAGAGATCTTTGGTGCAAGACAATTTAGCTATTAATTCACAATGTTATAGATCATTTGAATTTCAAGTTCTTGCTTTATAAAGTTTAGCGAACATTTGAGTTTTGGACAGTTTTACATGCTCAATTTCTTAGAGTAAAGATTTCATGTCATTTCATTTAGCTTATATATTCTTATGCTTGCATTAGATGAGTGGAAATGTGAGTAGATGGAGATATTGATACTTTGTTAGGAAAATAGACACATGTGCCAAGATAGTATCAAATTCCCTTTGAATTAAGTTTTATTGCTTATAAATGTTTAGAAAAGTTGCATTCACATTTCATAATGCTTTAGCAAGGTCATAGAACATGTATTTGGTGTTATCAATGTATAGAAGTCAAGATTGGTACAAACTTTAGTGTTAAAGTTCATATATCTTGAATAGTTTATTTTCTTCCGCAAAAGTCCAAATTTCAAGTTTATGGATTCGTTTTGATTGGCTAAACTCATTAGAAAACTGTCATAGAGTGTAGGAATGGTGTCATGATTCCATATGGCTCGAAATTATAGGTTTGGAGGAGCTGTGAAGTAACTGGCCGAAACCTGAGTTTCGAATTACAGGCCTATCAGTCGACTGATACAGTATCAGTCGACTGATACCTGCAGTTTGAGTTGGGCGAGGCAAGCTTCAAGTGTACCAATTGCGAGCTTTTGAGATAGTAAGTGTGATATGTTAATATGCATGATTGCTTAAGTTAGAATATGATTGTTAGATGAATTTAAAAGTTTAAAAAAAAAAGGATTTCCGCATTTTTTTTTAGTCATGTATCTAAAGTCGAGAAGTAGAGAAAAGTAACGATCCGTCTAAGGTAGAGAAGGCGGGTCGCTACAGTTAGCTAGCTAGTTTAGTTAATGTTTCACTTAATTTCAGTTTATTTCTCTGATTGATGCTTGCGTATTTCCTAAATCTGTTGCGTGCCAGTTTGTTTCTACGTGCCATTCTATTCCTGATTTTTACAGTTTCTTTTGAATCTAGTTTGTGCTTAGCTTAATTCCCTGCAATTTAAGCTCGCATTTAGTATGTCAATGCATTAGAGTTGAGCTTGTTTTCCAGCCAGTTCTATTTCTGAACTTTTAGCTCAGCCTCTGCGTATCAATTCTTCAAACTCATTTCTGCAATTCTGAATATCAGTCCAGCCATTCAAATTTCTGCAATTCTGCCGCAGGATTCTGCATCAACTGATTGGAATTCAGTAACTTACCTTTCAGTGAACTATTGCACTCGAATTCAGCTTCCATTTGCATCAGACTGTTCTGAAATTCTGGATTAGATTTCTGAAATTCTGCATTTCCTCCCTGCATTTCAGACTATTACTGCATTTGTTTCAGCTCATGTTTGCATTCTGATTTCGGCTCATCAGAGAGGTGGAAAGTTAGTGAATTATTGTAATTGATCTCAACTTGTTTTGTGTGTTTTCGTATGCTATTGTTGCTGCATTCCATGGTAGCAGTTCTGAATCTCAGTAATTTGAATTCCTGCTCATCATTTCTGCTTTTCGTATATGTTTGAATGGATCAGTGTTTGGCTGTTGATTCCTTCACTTATCCTTGGATATTTCTTCCCTAATAGCCTGGTTTCTAAACTAAATTGATCAGCTTAAATTTCTGGGTTTGCAGTTTACCGGTTAAGCACTTAACATCAGTTTTTGCCACATGAGTTTGTTCCATTTGAGTATCAAGTTGTCTCATTGTTGTGTTTTGTATCAAGTGAATGCTTTGGTTTTGAGTGATAATTCCTGAAGATCAATACAGGTCGTGGTGTACTCTTAAAATTTGATTTCATATTTGTTTTCCAAATTCGGTCAAGTTTCATTGGTTTGATTAAGTTGTTTAGTGGTTAAGCTCATCAATTGCCATTACTTGGTTTAAGTTTGCTAGGTCAAGTTTCTTCCTTTTCTTCATACGATTTCATTTTATGTTTGCAACCCCAAAACCCAATTACTTATTTGAAACCCAAAAACACAAACGGCACATAAACACGAGCTCGAATCAAACAAAATCAATTAGTCCCGAGGAAAAATACGACCTGTGGCCCCTTTACTACATTTTCCTATTTTGATTGTAAAAAAGGGTTTCCAGCACATTTTTATAAATATCTAAATTTTGAGGACCCACATTCGTGACAGTCCATTTGGGCCTATCAAATTTTTGGCGCCGTTGCCGGAGAAGCAACTAGTTGATTTGTTTGATTTTTGTTTGTATGCTTTTGGACATATCATTGGGTTCTATTTTCTGTTGCTTATTCTTTTGTATACGGGTAGTGCCATTTTTCTTGTTTGTTTTGTGACAGGGGTGCAGGTTCAAAATGTTTTCATCCACTTATCAGCAGCCGTGTCCACAATTTCAGCAGAACCAACCTTTCAATCAACCATTACAGCAATTTCAACCGCCACAGCAAGAATTCGAACAACCCTATTCTAATTTCCAGCAACCAAATCAGTTTTTTCAGCCACCATTACAACAATTCGAGCAACCACAGCAATTCCAACAATTTCAGCCAGATTTTCAGGCAAGTCTACCAAATTTTCAGAATTTTCAGAATGGGCAGCCACAATTCCAGAATTTTCAGCCCCACTTTCAGCAATTTCAGCCCAACTTTCAGCCACCTTATCAACAAGATCAAGCACCTTTTCAAGGAATTCAGCAAGGGTACCAAGATAATTTGAATTTCTAGCAACCATTTCAATTTCCACAGCAATTTCACCCTTGCAACCAGAATTTTCAGCCCACTCAATTCCAGGGCTACCATTCTCAGCAAGTTTAACCATCCTTTCAACCACAATTTCAACATTTTCAGCAAGATTTCCAGTTTGAAGGACAGAATTTTCAGCAAGACACTCAGAATTTTCAGCCCCTCCCATTTCAGCAGTTTAACCAAGGAGGCTTTGATGATCCTGATTGGGATGAGGCTCTACACCAAAGGATGATGGAGATGTGTCAACAAATCCTACAACAACAGCAAAGTTTTCAAGAACAAGTCCTATAACAGCAAGAGGAAAATTTTCAACAACAACAACGCCTTGCAAAATTGGTAGATCAATGGAATCAGATAAAAGCCCAAGAATCAGAACAATTCCCCGGAGTTGATTTTATATCAGTTCAAGGTGACCCTAATGCATGGCCAAGTCCTTCTTCAAGTGTTCTTAGAATTTTGGAAGAAGAAGAAATCATCAAATATAGGGCACCTACAGCATGCATCCCTCCGGAGATTCCTACTCAAAATTCATTTTCAAATTTTTCAGCTCCAGAAGAAGAAACTGAAGCTCCACAGGACCATTCTAGACTTTTATTTTGTGATGATAGTGATATTGATGGCCCTAATTTTTCTAATGTTGTTGTTGCAGATATTACAGAAGAAGAATGCATAGGAGATGATTCCATAGGTGTAGGGGATTGCACTAAGCCCCAGGGACCACCACAGTTGACTGGTACATTAGAAGATTCAAAGGATAAACCAGAAAGTGTAGGGACTTGCATGGTGGAAGCAAGCACCCAAGGATCACCTGCTTTAGTTGAGTGTCCACCAGAGTCTGAGGCTGAAGAGGAGCATGTACTTGACCAGGAGGAGGCCATGGATACATCTACCCTTGTAGAACCTCCAGGTATTCTCCAACACGCTCAGGTAAGTATTTCTCCCCTTTCTTCAGAAAAATTCAGCGAGGTACCGAGTGCTGACCTTATTGGTTCTGATGAATTTATTCATATACCTTGTGTAGAAATTGTTTGTGCAAATCCAATAGAGGTACCAAATATTGATTTCCTTGATCGTACTGCATTACTTGATACATCTCTTGTTGATATGGGTTGTGAAATCATTTTAGAGGCACCTATAATTGATGTTGTTTGTTATGATGAATATCTTGATACATCTTTTGTGGATATGGATAGTGAAAAATTTTTAGAAGTGCCTGAAATGGATGTTATTTATTTTGATGAATCTCTTGTTATATCTTATGCTGAGGTTGAATGTGAGAAACTTATGGAGATATCTGAGATTGATTTGATTGGCTGTGACACATTGCATGATACACCCTGGATGGAAAATAATTGTGAAATTTCTATTGATGTGCCAGAAATTAATTTCTTTATTTGTGATGAGTATCTGGATGCAAATTTTGTAGGAAATGATTTTGAAAATTTCATTGAGGTACCAGAATTTGATTTAATTGGATATGATGCAGTTTTGGATTCATTTCATGCAGAGATTGATATTATTTTATTTCTTTCTGACCCTGCACGCTTGAGAGAGGTATTACAGTATTTTGCAGGGTCCAGAAGACTTCAGGAGTGGGTGCTCCAACTGAACAGACTTCAACCTCCTGGAAGGACTTCTAAAAGGCATAAAGAAGGAGGAGAAGATCTTACTTTAATCCATAGTCCTCCATTCCTTCAATGGATCTTGAATCTAAATCGCCTGCGGCCACCTGAACATTTTGCTGCAAAGTTTAAGTGTGGGGGAGTCCTAGCTCTCTCAGCCACTCATACCCCTCCACTACCACGATGGAGGCTACTTCTGGATAGGCTCCGTCCACCAGAATAAAGGGGAGATTGTTTCTTCTTGTATTTTCTTTTATTGCATGTTTCATTTTTTATACTTTCTAGAAGTAGAATTTTCTTTTAAATTGAGTCCTTGTCAATAAATGCATGTTAGTTCTTTTGGCACATTTTCTTCATATTTAGGAATAAATGTATCCCTCTAGATTATCTCCATAGCATGTTAGAGTCTTTTGAAAATAAATTAAATTTGGTTGTTAAAACTTAGGATTTGAGCTAATGGATGAAATCTTGGATGCTTGAGTACTACTTGCTTTAGATTCTTAATTGAGGACTTGGGATGAATTATTTTTACCTAGTGAGAATTAGCCCTACTTTTGTGTGTTACGCATATGTCATTGTGCTCTAGAACTTGCTTAGGTTCTTTCAAAATCATATTTTAATGATTGGATCACATCTATAGAGGCTAATCACTTTGTTTACCTTTCCATATCAATTTTAACAAAAATCATGTTCATTCCATTTTTCTTTACCTATTTCTTACTATTACCCTCACTTTTCTATGGACTTGTTGTTTGAAATGTTTCTTAATGTTATTTTGCCCGAGACGGACAAAGATTTAAGTGTGGGGGAGTGACTGTTGTTTTGGAAAGATTGGGTATCAAAGAGGCATCTCATATCAAGAAAAAAATTTGTTTTTTACAATTACATGTGCCAAGTTCAATTCGGTGGATGAAGAAGAATTTGTGTACCAAGGTCTAGTGGCACGCAACCATTCAATTGAAGCCAAATTCCGGAAGAAGTCAGGCAATAAGTTGAAGATCTAAGCAAGATTGTGCCATTGTGAATTCGGTAGAAAGAAAAAAAACAGAAGAAAAAAATCTGAAAACACATCTTGCTACATGGTTGTGCCATTGAAGGAATAAATTCTTTGGATAGCATGTTTTAATCAGAATGCATTGGATTTGCAGCTGCTTTTTACTTAGAAATAAAACACATCTTGCTAAATGGTTTGTGGAGCTAGGCAGATCTGAAAACAATAGAAAAAATCTATGCCAAGCACAAATTCAGAAATCTGGGCAGAAATTGTTTATAATATCATACAAGGTAGTTTTGTACCAACTTCAAGTTAAATTCAGGCTTCTTAATTCAGCAAGGCATTGCTGAAGTTGAACAGCATTGGCATGATGGTTCCCAGCTGAATTCAGTCTCTTGGGGAACAGATTTCCATTGAAGAAAAGTGGATGAAATCAGAACATGAAGCAAACGAAGCTCACGGCAATGACTTGATTCAAATCCAACTTGCTGATACAGAAAATTCAGCAACAAAGAAAAAAATTCTCAAGCTTTTTATTGCTGATTTTCGGCAGAAAGTCACCTGCAAATTATTGAATGTGAAGAAGAGAAGGGAAACAGCTGAATATGCAGCTGAACACAAGCTGAATTCCAGCTGGATACAATCTAAATTGAAGGCTGATGAAGTTGGAATTGAAGCAGAATTGAAGCTGAGATACCTCGACTTTGAGCTGCTGAAATGATACAAACTGCTGTGCCAAGAAACCAATGCAGAGAATCTGAGCAAATGCAGAGACTAGCAGTTCTGATCAGCACACAGAAAAAAAAGAAAGGGGCAGTGAAGGGGCTGAAATTCGATTTGGAATTCAGCCATTTCCAAGTGGACAATTCAAATTCTCCATTACACTATGTGATGCTAGCTGATGTTAATTGTTGGAGAAGTCAGAAGTTTTGCAAGATCTGAATTATATCATGGATGCTAGACTTAAAAACAGAAGAAAGAAAAAAAAGAAAAAAAAAGAAGTGAAAGTAGTGTGCCAACTTGGAAAGACATGTATCAAAAGTGAGTTACAAGGGTTGTGGAGTGAAAATTTTATGTTGAGTATCTATTTCGCTTGATATTATATGTTCTTTGATACAAATCTGATCTGAAAAGAAAAAAAAAAGAGAAGAAGAGAAGGAAGCAATTGGCACACAATAGAAGAAAATGGCACAAGGAAATCAAGGAAGGGTTGTTCATCCAAACCAAAGGAATTTATTCAAGTTTCACTCCACCATACTTTTGATATCATTAGAGGACTGACAAAGAGGGGCAAAGCACATTGGAAACATCTTTGAGCAACCAAGTCTCCCACTTTATCAATTTTTCCATTTTCTTGGTTTTTATTCCATTTCTCACCATTTTTCATGTTTTCACTTGTTTTTGTAGATGTTGATCCTAATCATGAATAATGGTTGAGATTAGATAATAAGCAAGCCTATGGTAGTGCAAGAAGCATATGTGTTTGAGTGAGCTCCACTTCCATCATCAACTTAGGACTTAAGGAGAGAGCCACCAAAACTTCCCATGAAAGGCTAGTGATTTAAATTCATCTCAATGACTCATGATGGATGAAAAGGCTAGTTGTTGATTTAAGGACGAGATACTAATCCATAGTGCTTAGACTTGTGAGAATTGACATCCTTAGGTAATTTCTTTTCATTTGTTTCTAATTATGCTTAAGAAAATCTAGGGGATACTTACTTAGTAGTTTCGCGAGACGCTCAAGCTTAAGTGTGGGGGAGTTGATAAGTACCATTTTGTTGATTATTTTAATTATTAAAATCCATGTTTGACTCATGTTTTACTTGCTTAATTATGATTTTACCCTAGGTTTTAGGATTTCCTCTTATTTTGGACTTAATTGCAAATTTGCACATTTTTAAATTATTTGGCCACTAATTTTCTGATATATTATTGTAGGCATAAAAGGTTCATGGACCTAGGGCATATTGGGTCAAACTTGAGTCGGAAGTGAACCGGATCGAATTATCAAGCTTACGATTAATCTGGGCCGTCCGATTCAAAAGCGGCTAGATCTGAGCCATCCGGGACCATCTGAAGCAATCCAAGCTAGGGCTAGGGTTGATCAAGCACTCTGATCAAGATCTAAAGGTTTCATCCCAATCAGAGCTCAATCAACCGTTGGATCAAGCTTGGAGGGCTCTAGATCGTACATTCAAAGATTAGGTTGATCTGAACCATCCGTTGCACATCTGGAGGATCCGAGCTACCACGAGGCAGATCCTGACCCCAGATCATCATCATCAAAATTTGGCTCAAATCAGAGCAAAAATCAACCGTTGGATTCATCCAAATCAATATGGACCGTCCATTGATAAGTATTTAATCAAATTTCCCAGCTCCTTCCTCTTCGTCGCGTCTTCGCCGCACAGTCCAGTTTCTTCATTGTTCTTCCTTCGTTCTTAGTTTTTTTCTTCAATCTGAGGCGCGACCACTCGATTTCATTGCTTAGTTCATGTGCTAGGGCATTGGGAAGGCCATCAGTGAGAGTTTCTAGTTCTGAATTGCCCAAAGAACAGAGTTGTTGAGAGGTTTCCGCAGCTCTGTCCATTTGTTACCTTCGGATCGGCTGTGCTCCAATACCTTCCACCTGAGCCATCCAGAGAGGTTCCCTGGGTAGCTTGGATCATCATCCACTCACCGTCGCACGCAGACGCAGCTGCAATGAAGATTTCGAATGGAAAATTCAGAATGAAGCAATCTGAGCTGTATTCAATCGCAGATGGAGTTTTCCCCATGATTTGTTGAGCTTGCGGGTTCGAGGCTCACACTTGCGTGACGAACAAGGAGTATCTGAGCTTGGGAAGGGATCGAGGAGTAGTTTCTTTGGTTAAATTTATGTTTCTACAGTAGTTGTAATTTCTGCCGCAATGTTATGTTTCTGCAATTTTTGTACCAGCAGTTGAGTTTGTTTCTTGAATTGTTTAGCTTAATTAGGTTTCAAATCTTCAAGTAAGTAGTTAGCTAGCTAGTTTAGTTAATGTTTCACTTAATTTCAGTTTATTTCTCTGATTGATGCTTGCGTATTTCCTAACTCTGTTGCGTGCCAGTTTGTTTTTGCGTGCCATTCTATTCCTGATTTTTACAGTTTCTTTTGAATCTAGTTTGTGCTTAGCTTAATTCCCTACAATTTAAGCTCGCATTTAGTATGTCAATGCATTAGAGTTGAGCTAGTTTTCCAGCCAGTTCTATTTTTGAACTTTTAGCTCAGCCTCTGCGTATCAATTCTTCCAACTCATTTCTGCAATTCTGAATTTCAGTCCTGCCATTCAAATTTCTGCAATTCTGCCGTAGGATTCTGCATCAACTGATTGGAATTCAGTAACTTACCTTTCAGTGAACTATTGCACTCGAATTCAGCTTCCATTTGCATCAGACTGTTCTGAAATTCTGGATTAGATTTCTGAAATTCTGCATTTCCTCCCTGCATTTCAGACTATTACTGCATTTGTTTCAGCTCATGTTTGCATTCTGATTTCGGCTCATTAGAGAGGTGGAAAGTTAGTGAATTATTGTAATTGATCTCAGCTTGTTTTGTGTGTTTTCGTATGCTATTGTTGCTGCATTCCATGGTAGCAGTTCTGAATCTCAGTAATTTGAATTCCTGCTCATCATTTCTGCTTTTCGTGTGTGTTTGAATGGATCAGTGTTTGGCTGTTGATTCCTTCACTTAGCCTTGCATATTTCTTCCCTAATAGCCTGGTTTCTAAACTGAATTGATCAGCTTAAATTTCTGGGTTTTCAGTTTACCGGTTAAGCACTTAACATCAGTTTTTGGCACATGAGTTTCTTCCATTTGAGTATCATGTTGTCTCATTGTTGTGTTTTGTATCAAGTGAATGCTTTAGTTCTGAGAGATAATTCCTGAAGATCAATACAGGTCGTGGTGTACTCTTAAAATTTGATTTCATATTTGTTTTCCAAATTCGGTCAAGTTTCATTGGTTTGATTAAGTTGTTTAGTGGATAAGCTCATCAATTGCCATTACTTGGTTTAGGTTTGCTAGGTCAAGTTTCTTCCTTTTCTTCATGCGATTTCATTTCATGTTTGCAACCCCGAAACCCAATTACTTTTTTGAAACCCAAAAACCCAAACGACACATAAACACGAGCTCGAATCAAACAACATCAATTAGTCCCGAGGAAAAATACAACCTGTGGCCCCTTTACTACATTTTCCTATTTTGATTGTAAAAAAGGGTTTCCAACACATTTTTATAAATATCTAAATTTGGAGGACCCACATTCGTGACAGTCCATTTGGGCCTATCAGCGAGGCACTAGGCCTTCTTTGGCCGTAGCCTTATTGGATCATCAACCCTTTCCTTGACAAAGCCTTTTAATGAAATTTCATTTTCAAAATTAATCTTTGAAAAATTCTGTTCTAACTAGTTTGGGTCTTGGATCGGTAGCTTCGGCTAGTTTCACCAGTCTAAAGAGACCAAGTATACATGACCTTATTAGAATTGATTTCCCTAACGTACTATCATCTCACCTCCACCCAATACTATGTTGTCAAGTTTCAGTTAAGTTTGTTTAGTCGTTAAACTAACCATTCCTAAGTCTAAGCATGGTAAATTGCAGAAATTAAATAAACAATCAGTCAAGCAAATTACAATCAAGAATTAAGTTTTATCTAACAATAAATATAGTTTTTAATTTGGCTCCCCCTGGACAAAAGCCACGGTAATGGTTAGGCAAGATGTGAATCTTGTCCTTGGGGATCCAATACTGATTTGATCCAGTTGGTTTGTTCAGGTACAGTTTAGGTACCCATACCTGAACTTTATTTCTGGACTGATTCAGTACAGCAAAATAGGATCTTTGTCTAGATTTGGTTCTATAGCCTAGTCCGGATCGATTTAGAACCGATTTCTGTTTTCCATGAATCATGTCAAGACCCTTGGGACCAGAAGTGAATCATTCTAATGTTGATCTAAGATCTTTAACCTGAGTTTTCAGGGAGGAGTTCTCTTTCTCAAGTTTTTCAGCTTGAGTAGAGGTTCCTTCTTGAGCCTTCTCAATTAGGGGTTTAGAATCAGCTCCCTCTTTCAGGAGTTTTACTTCCTGTCGAAGGAATTTGACTCGGAGTTTAGCTTTCGCCAAATCTCGAGAAAGATAAGAGATTAATTCATTTAACTGACTTCTAGTAAATCCACTTACATTGATTTCACCATCCTCTGAAAAGGTCAGTCTGCCGTCGTCCTATTCTGATTCTGACTCGGTCTCGACTTCTTCTGAGGCGGTTAGTACTAGTAGGTTAGACTGTGGGACCTCTTATTCTTCTTCGGAGGAGGACTCATCCCACGTTGCTTGCAGTGCCTTCTTCCTTCTATTCTTCTTGGTTTCCTTTATGTTCGGACACTCCGTCTTGTAGTGGCCCTTCTTCTTGCACTCGTAGCAGGTCACGTTGGGCTTGTTCTTTTCGTTTGCGGGTTCAGCTGGTTCATCCCTTCTTCGGCTGACTTTCCGTTTGATGGTTTGGTTCTTCAATTCTTTGTAGTAGTTTCGGGCCAGTCGGACCAGCTTAGGTCGATCTCCTTCTTCGTCTTCTGAGTCTGAGTCTGAGTTAGACTCGGGTTCAGGTTGAGGCTTTTTCTTAGTTGTTCTTCCAATTTAACCTGCAATAAAGGCAATACCTTTCTCGGCCAGATTGCAGTTAGTATGTTCATGCAATTTTAATTCAGAGAACAATTCATCTAATTTTATTTTCGAAAGATCCCTTGAAATCTTGTATGCATTTACCATAGATGCCCACAAGGTGTTTCTAGGGAAAGCATTTAAAGCATACCTTATTAGGTCACGGTTTTCTACCTTGTGACCAATGGTGTGTAGACCGTTCATTAGTTCTTGAATTCGGGCATGAAGCTGAGCTGCTGTTTCGTTGTCGTCCATTTTGATGGTATACAGCTTGTTCTGGAGCAGATCTCTCTTGCTGATCCGAGTGTCTGATGTTCCTTCATGCAGCTCGATCAGTTTTCCCCACAGCTCCTTGGCATTGTTGAAAGGGCCCACCCGGTTCAGCTCCTCTTTTGTTAAGCCGCATTGAAGGGTCTAGGTCGCCTTTGCATCCGCTTCAATTTTTCGTTTCAGAGCGGTGTCCCACTCTGTGTAGCATTGAGGCACTCCTTTAGCATTTCTTGGAATCTCCAGTCCGGACTGGATGATTATCCACATGTCCACTTGAGTTTTCAGGTGGACCTCCATTCTGCTCTTCTAGTAGGAGAAGTCTTCTCCACTGAAGAGAGGTGGTCTTGCGGTGCTGAAGTCTTCTTGCATGGCCATTTTATCTGAAATGTAAACTAGACAAAAAAAGGAATATCCCAAGACTTGGTCTTGGATTAGTAGTGCGGGATAAAGGAAAAAATATTTGTCGAGTGGTGTTGCACCAACCTCGATCAATGAGAAGAAATTTGAACGAAAAAAATATTAGAAGAAATTCAAACGAAAAAAATATTAAAATAAATTTTTTAAAAAAATCCGAAAAATTTTCAAACTGGTGGTTGCACCAAATTTGAACTTCCCCGCTCTGATATCATTTGTTGGATCGAGAGAAAAGATAGAGGGGGGGTGAATATCGTTTAACGCTTTTCGGATAAACACTAGAGCAAGTATGCAGCGGAATAAAAATAATCGCGAACACAAGTAGTTTTACTTGGTTCGGAGCCAAGGTCGACTCCTACTCCAAGGCCCATGGTCGTTGACCGTTTTCTGCGGACAATTCTATAAGTGCACAAAAAATAGTTTAAAAGAGTTGTACAATTGTAGTATAGTAAACTGAAAGAAAATAGCTCTTCATTACCGACGTCCAGTGTAGTTTGTACTTCGGTCCAGATGGACGTCGTAGGCGCTTGATTCGTGAGTAGAAGGTTCCTGGAGCAGAGCGCTTTGAGTCGAAGAGCAGGTTGGCATTGGAAGAAGTGTTGTACCAAGCCTTGGGGTCGAGGGCCTATTTATAGCCCCTGGGGGCGCCCGAAACATCGGGGGCGCCCCCCCCCCCCACGTGTCAGCCGATCCGCTTCCATCTCGGTCAGCTCTGATCCCTTAAAACTCAGGATCAGGCTTTGACCGGGGGGGCCTGGAACGCTGGGGGCGCCCGGGTTGACCGGGTCTCCCCTTATCCGTTGGCTTCGCAGGGTTCTGCTTCGTTAGCTTCAACTGGGGGTGCCCGGGACGTAGGGGGCGCCCTGGAGCATGGGGGGCGCCCGGGAGCACAGGGGCGCCCTGCCCATGAGCTGTTGAAGCCTGCCTTTGCTTCATGTGTTTTGTGTTCACCTTGGGGGCGCCCGGGACACTCCGGGCGCCCTAGTCAGCTGCTGTCTCACTCCTTTGAGGCTCTCTGAGCTGCAAACACTCATTCCTTTGGTCCTACATCCAGGGTTAGTCCAAAACATCATAATGAAATAAGATGTTAGTTTATACAGCCTTAGCTGTCTTGGTTCTGACTTTGGGCCTCCCAAATGGAGCCCTAGGTCGAACCGACGCCTACTGTTCCCTCGACGGGGAACGCGTCCTCACCTACTCCTCTCGGGAGAATTTACCTGATGCCAACCGGCTCCTCCGATTGGACTTTTGCCTATCGGTCCTTCACCAGGACTTGGATACCAAGCTGTCCTTCGACCGGTGCCTAGCATTCCTTCGCCAGGTCTTCAGTCCCAAGCTGTCCTTCGCCTGGTGCCTAGCAGTCCTTCGCTAGGGCTTCAGTACCCTGGCATTCCTTCGCCAGTGCCTAGCAGTCCTTCGCTAGGACTTTAGTACCCTGGCATTCCTTCACCAGTGCCTAGCAGTCCTTCGCTAGGACTTTTTACCCTGCATTCCATCGCCAGTGCCTAGCAGTCCTTCGCTAGGACTTTTCCTGCACACTTGAATAACATGTTAGATAACAAATGAGACTTAACTTTTGAACCCTTTTGCCATCATCAAAACTCAGGTTCGACTTGGGTGCTTTCTGCACCAACACAATGAACCCGAGGGCCCATCGGCTATCGACCTTTGAATCCTACTAAGGTTAATAAGACCAAACCTTAGATTCCAGAAGTATGTTTGGTTTATCTCGGAAGGAACCTTTCTCCTACTTTGGTTAGATGATAAGCTATTAACAACTATTCTCATAGTGAGAGCTTTTGGTTCTAAATTGTACCAATTGCCTATCAATGTACCTACAGATAATCTTTCCATTCCACTTTTCATAAAAGCAATAGAATATCTTTTATTTTAGAAACTGAACCAGAGTTCTTTCTAAAATTAGGTATATAAAAACAATCTTAAAACCAAAACTTTATCTTCTAAAGACAAATAAATAACTCTCACTGCTATAGTAGCCACCTCTGTAGCATATCCCTGTTAGATAGTAATCTCTTCCTTAGCTAGTCGTTGGGCTTCCTGGAACCCCTGCAAAGAACTGCAGACATGTTTAGTGGCTTCCGTATCTACCCACCAGGTACCAGTAGATAACACCGTCAAACATGTTACAACGACAAAAGAAAAAGATATACTTTTTGTCTTGATGACGGGGACAGTTTGTCATTCAATGTCCAGTTTGCTTATATGTGAAGCATTAGCCTTTTGGCTTCTTCATGCTAGTCCTTGGTCCCTACGATGCAGCTGCCTTCTTGAACCCACCTTGTTTCTTCTTCTTCCCGCCTTTCGGCACAGAAGTAGAAACCTTCTGAGTCTCCATGGTCTGCAAGTTCTGATGAAACAACCCTTCTGCCGCCTGGAGTTCTCCCTGGAGTTCCCAATGTATACACATGCTTATTCATGCTATAGTTGAGCCGGAACTGCTCAAAAACTCCTAGGCAGAGTTTGGAGTATAATATCGACCTGGGTTTCCCCGTCGATTTATCCTCCAAGATTCTCAATCTCATTGAGGTGGACCATCATCTTTAGGGCATTTCTTGAAGAGTACCTTTTTGTACTCCTCTGCGGAAGGGACAATGTCTAGGTTTATTTTCCAGTCTATGTAGTTGGGGCTACTAAGTTTATTTTCCTTAAGTATGGTTGTTAGTGGAATTAAAGACTATTTTGAAAAATTTAAGAATCACAACATTCACTACTTTAGAAATCGAAAATAAATTGATTCCTCAAAACAATTAATTTTCGAAATCAACCAACACCCCTATACACCGAGAAATTCGCATGCCACGATGGTGTGGACGTATACGAATCCCTACATTCGTAAGAGGAGGTTTTACCCATCGATCTTACTATCTTGTCAACCTAACTTTTTGACAAGTAAGATCAATAGTTGGTCTCCTTCGGCTCTGCGGAATAATAGCAGTGACTCCGATGGGGAGGATACCATTATTCACATCTGAGTGTGCACCATTACATGACACTATGAAAATTATTTCCGATTATGTGCCTTCCGATGGGGAAGTGCACACGCTCTTCAATAATTTCCTATAGTCTTTTTCGACCTAGTGATCCGCAGAACAAGTCCATCCGATGGGGAGGAAGGCATTTAGAGCCGACGCATAGACTTGTTCACATCACTTATCAAATTGTAATGGAAGCCATGGGACCCTTAGGGTCCCTCTCCCACTTAGTACTTTATCTCGAGGAATTTTCTAGCACTACCACACAACCAAGCACACAACCAATCACATGAAAATAAAAATAGTGAAAAATTCTAGATTTTTTCAACTTTCATGGCCCCTTGATCTCTCATGTGCCTCCAGTTGTGTCGTCATTTCATCAACTCCTCCCTTCCTTTTGCGCATGCTACCTTGAGGGTTCTCCGGGTCGAAATGATGAGTTAATTATTTACATCATTGATCCTATACTCCACAAGGGAGTGTACATGAAATCTAGATCAACTGTAAAAAATAAAAAACTCGGCTAAACATGTGTCGTATTTAATTACAAAAGTTAAATACCTAGTCTCGCCAACCCCGAGGATTAATTAATTACAACAATTGCAAACATTCACACAAATAATATTTTGGCCATGAAGTTGAAATCTCGCGCCTGCAACACAGAGTTAGGCTACACACATCCACGCGTCACTAAAATAAAAATGTATGAAAAATTACAAAATTAACCAATCCTAAACACACAAAGCCCACTAGTAGAATTTCCGGTATTTACTTCGGCGATAATTACTTTGGCGATATTTAATGATGAAGTAATATATTTTAATAAACTTCGATAATAAAATTGACGTAGTAAATATAGTTTTAGACTTCATAGAATAAAAAAAATAGACTTTTTCTAAAATTTTTAATAATTATTACTTCGCAATTTGTATTTAATGAAGTAATACAGTTTACAATAAAATTTATAATTTTAATTGGCGAAGTAATAAAATTGAACCGATTAAATAAAATAAAATCTGAACTGGTTTTTCTCTCGCTCCGCAGTTAATATTCCTAATTTTCTCCCGCTCCCAAGCTAATCCCCTATTTCACTTGGCGCTAAATTTCTCCCGCTCCGCACTTAACCTAAATCCTGTAATATTTTCTTCCCTACTTTTCTACCGCACTAACTTATATCAGCCGCGCCGATCGCTTCGCAGCTTTTGCTTCTCCCGCCTCGACCTAAGTTTCTGCCGCGCGCGTCACTCCATCTCCAAGCGATCGGCGACCTAAGTTTCTCCATCTCCAAGCGATCGGCGACCTAAGGTTCTCTATCTCTAAGCGATCGGCGACCTAAGTTTCTCTGCCCTACTCTTCTCTGCTCTGCTCTGCTTCGGCGACCTAGGTTGCTTCCGGCGATTCCCATCTCTGCTCTGCTAGGGTTTTGCTGGACGGTAAACTCTGGCTCCATATCTTTCTCTGCTCCATATATGTTTTATTCTTCTTGTTTATACTCGTATATTGGTACAAACGATTGTGCTTCGAATTGGTTTTCTTTTTTTACAGCTTCTTTAGTCAAGTTGGCTCCATATTCTTCTTGTTTATACAGATGATTGAGTTTTAATGCAACATTTCCTGCCAATACTCATACGTGATGCGCTACCAAAACATGTTAGATATGCCATCATAAGACTATGTTTCTTCTTCAAAGATATTTGTTGCAAGGTTATAGATATAGCCAAGTTAGATAAACTGCAATCTGACTTGGTTGTTACGCTTTGCTTATTGGAGCAGTATTTTCCCCTTTCTTTCTTTGATGTCATGCTTCACTTAATAGTCCATCTTGTTCGAGAAGTCCGATTATGTGGACCAGTGTATTTTCGATATATGTATCCGTTCGAAAGATACATGAAAGTGCTTAAGAGTTATGTAGGCAGTCGAAAACATCCTGAAGGTTGTATTGTTAAGAGATATTCAGCTGAAGAAGCCATTGAGTTTTGTTCAGAATACCTCAATGACCTTGATCCTGTTGGGGTCCCTCAATCAATTCGAGACCCCAAAGCAAATGCTCCTGACTTCTTAGCATGCAAAGCACCAATTGTAGTGCAACAAGTTGATCTCCAAAAAGCACATTTGACTGTATTGGAAAATACAGAAGAAGTTTCTCCCTACATAATGTAAGTGCGTTGTATTAATTTATTAATCTGTACACTGTATAATTGCCAATATATATTGTTTATAATATATATATATATATATATATATATATATATATATATATATATATGTATATATATATGTATATATATATTGCCATAGTGAACATAAAATCTTCCTGAAGTCGATGTTTCCGAAAAAAGAGACAGATGAAAGGTGGAAACAAGATGCTCACAACAAGAGGTTCATTGATTGGTTTCATGCAAAGGTTAGGTGGATGCAATAATTTTTTTATGCAATTTGCGTTAAACAAGTTGTAGTGACTATTTTAATCACTCTATTCAAATTGAATACATGTTAGGTGGCTGGTGAAATAGACAACTGTAACGGTGGAAAGACTTCGACATTGACATGGCTAGCTCATGGACCACGTGCACACGTCATCATGTATAGTAGTTATGTGATAAATGGTAATTTATATCAAACAAAGACACAGGATGATGAACGAGTTTGCCAAAACAGTGGAGTTTCTCTAGTTGCCAGCACCATGCTTGTTTGTAGTGCCAAAGATAAGAACCCTTTAATGGCTGATGTGACTTTTTATGGAGTGATTGAAGAAATATGGGAATTAGATTATTATCAATTTCAAGTTCCTCTTTTCAAGTGTGCGTGGGTTGCAAATGACAAGGGAGTAATCAACAACGATGAATATGGCTTCACCTTGGTGAATATGAACAAACGAGGGCACAAAAATGATGAATTTGTCCTTGCAAGTCAAGTCAATCAAGTCTTTTATATTGATCATCCTTTAAAAAAAGGATGGTCAATTGTGCTCCCAGTGCCGAATAGATGTTATGAGGAAGAGGATGATGGTTGGACTAGTATTCCTGAATCTCGACCAATTGATGATGTTGATATTCATTGTATTCCTGTTCATGCAAGATATTTTAGATCAGAAAACGAGGGTGTCTGGGAAACAAATAAGATGAAATGATGATTTATACTTTTATGTCATGGACAAGAAAAGACACTTTATTATGTATTTTTATCATGTTTATGCATTTTTATCATGATTACACATTTTTATCATGAACTCATTGTATTCCTGTTCCTGCTGTTGCTTTTTTAAGAATATTGGAAGATAAGGTGCATTATCCCAATTTAACTTTGCCGTTGGTTACTGTTGTTTATAACTTTTTATGGTAGAAAGTGTCATAGAGTTTAACTTTTTATGTTGAATGACTTGAATCTTATTGTTATTATTTATGTCATGTTTATGTTTATGTTATTATTATTATTCCTATTATGTTTTTGTTTGTGATAGTTCAATTATTCATGTTACTATGTAGATTTTAACATTCGTTTCATTCATGTTGTTATACAGTGGAGAGCATAATGGATCGTAAAAAAGAGAAAAAAAAAGAGACAGTTGATCAAGATCTACATGGACTTACTGATGAAAAAGAACAACTTGTACATGCACAGAAGAACAAGAGAGGACCTACAATGATGTGCAAACTAACTGCAGATGCAAGATGGGGAAAAAAAGCAAAGATTGATTATGATGACATGGGAAGGCCAGTATACAATGCAAATGGAAAAGCTTTACAATCATACATTGGCGCTATTGTTAGATCCATGGTGCCAATCAATATAAAGTCTTGGCATGATGTTCCTGAAAATATCAAACAAAAAGTGTGGAAAGAGATCTCAGTAAGTAGAAAGTTGCATGCATAATCTGCTTAGAATGATGCTTGCATAATCATAGATTAGTGTTTCATAATATTTGAAGCTATTCCTTACAACTTATACACCATAATGTTTGAACATTGTTACAACTTATACATTGAATATACTTGAACATGTTTGTTACAACTTATATGATATGAAATTGTGCCAACTAATTTGTTTGTTGCAGAATGTTTTTGAACTAGCGCCACAAAGTGAGTTTGCTGTGATGAGTTCAGCATCTCAAAAGTGGCGAGATTTCAAAAATAAATTGACTAGCAGGTTTATTTGGCCGAATAGAAATAATCCTGAAAAGTTGAATACTCCACCAAGTCAGTATCAGTTCCCATTAGCAGATTGGAAAGCATTCGTTGATATGAGATTGGATCCATCATGGGAGGTATACTTTAAGAATTGTCATGTTTCATTTAACAACTATTAATTTTCATATTTAAAATCTAAACATAATGATGTAGGTTATTCACAAAAAACAAAAAGAACGGTCCATGCATTGTAAATATCACCACAGATTGTCTCGCAAAGGTTACATCGAGTTGGAGGCTGAAATGGTAAGTACGAATCATTATTTTTAGTAATTTTTTCATGTTCGTAAGGTAATGAATTTTGGAATTGTAGAGAGAAAAGAACATAATTGCCGAAGATGAGGAAGTTGATAGATCGATGCTTTGGCGTAAAGCCCGAGAAGACAAATCTGGGAATATCACAGATGTGGAGACGTTAGAAGTCGTCACAAAAATTGTAAATGTTTAATTTTATTCAATCTTCGTATTGTCTAGATAAATAAATTAATTGCTTATGGATTGATTTGTTATGTTTCTAATTGTAGGATGACTTGTTCGAAAAGAAAATCAAAGGGGAGTTTAAATCGTCTGGAATGAATGATGTACTAACCACTGCCTTAGGAAGCCAAGAACACTATGGAAGAGTTCGAGGTGTGGGAGGGTTCGTGAAACCTCAAGTTTTTTTTAAAACTCCAAGAAAGAAGAGAGAATCAGCCTCAACAAGTGCTCAATTAGAAGAGAATAAGATTTTAAAAGCTGAATTGGAGAAATTGAAGGCTCAACTTGCTGTCATCAATGATCGAACTTCTGAGACTATAGTATCCAACAAGTGCTCAGACATGAAAGATCCAAAACTACCTGATGATGTGGAAGAAGTTTATGAGTGCGGTACATCAAATATGAAGGTGCTATATTTTTCGTCTTTTAAGTCAAATTATTTTATTTTCACATTCATATGTTTATATATAATACTTATTGTTCTTCAAAGGGGAAAAAATGTCATTTGGCCGTAAAGCAGCGTGAAAATGTGGTAGCATATGGTACAATAATATCAGAAGGAGGTCCAAATATCATGATTCAGCATGTTCCACTTGGGGAACATAATTTCAAAGTGTCTATTGATGTTGTCTTAGATGAAGAAGCAGAACTTCCAATCCCAATTAAGTCTGGACCAAAAATCATCAATGATGCAATTGGATTTGTAGTTGGTTGGCCGAAAGAGTTGGTAATTTTTTCAACGATAAAGGTAGTTTAAATTTTGTGTTTGCAAATATTATATATGTTGTTTGGACAATGATTTAGTTTAGAATACATATATGAATATTTTAAATTGTAGAAAAAGGGGAAACCTCAAGCATATGCTCTGTCGGATGTTCCTGGTCAGCACGACAAGTTCAAGGATATTGAGAAAACATTGCCTATGGCATGCAAGTATATTTATTCTCATGTTGTTAGATTGATGAATGAATCGGAGACCATATACATTAAGTTTGAAGATGCTATGTTTGGACGTCCTAAAAGCATACGATTGCTAAGAGAAGATATCCTATGCTTTATGGAGATGAGAGAGATAGGTGCCAGATAAATTTTGATTTATATGGGGTATGTTATGTCTCACATACAATGCTTGTTTGCATATTTATATTTTTTTGGAACTTGTTTATATCTTGAAACATTTCTAACTGAGTTATATAATATTTGAGTGCAGTTATCTCTACAAATATTTGAGGGATGAAGACAGAGCTGATTATATTTCATTTATGGATCCCGACTACATACCTACATGTCCACTTGGCAAAGATGGTCGTAACTTATCACAAAATATTGCTGATCACTTAAAAGCAATGTGTAGAGATAGCATTTCCCTCATCCCATATAACACTGGGTAATATTTTAGCTGTTTATTAATTTTTACTACATACTAGTCAATGCTATATTTTCATTTTTCCAGGTACCATTGGATTTTGACTATCGTCAATGACGATAAAGATATGATATATTTATTGGACTCCGTGTCAAACAAAAATCGCGATGATGCATGGAAAACTATAGTGACCAAGTAAGTAGTAGATTATGTTGATTTCTAATGCATTCACTTATAAATATGGAAAAAATAACTTTTTTACTTTTTAAAATGTAGTGGGGTCAAGATGTATAATGCCTCAAATGGTATCTCTAAAAGAACAGGTTTTAAACAATTAACGGTATGTATTGTGCTTATGTATGAAGATATGAATGGGTGGTTCTTATAACTTGATTGTGACCATTACATTACCTTTTATATTTCATTATAGGGTAATCTAAAACAAAGTGGTTCAATTCAATGAGGATATTGCATGATGAGGTACATGAAAGAGATAGTAGAATGTGAAAATCCACAGTTGGAGAGGATGGTAATATTTTTTTGTATTATATGCTTTGGTTTATAATTGAGATAAACTATTACAGTTGGATGAATCTAATGCATTTTGTATTTTTGGTTAAAAGTTTGCAGGAAAAATCAAGGATCAATATTATCAACAATCCGAATATGATGATGTTAGAAGTGAATGGAGTGAATTTGTCTACTCATATGTAGGTGTCTAAATTGGTGGTGTACTTAGGATACATATTTTGATCTTTCATTATGGATTTTGGATATACTTGTGGATATATATTTTGGTTATATATACTTGTGGATTTGTACGTGGATATGTACTTGTGCATTGATGGATTCGTTGATATATATTTATCATTTTAAATGGATAATTGTTTAATTTTAATGAAGTAAAAATAATTTTTTCTTCACTCTTTTATTAAATTAGTGCGGTGGTAATTGACATTTACTTCATTAAACTAAAATTATATTGTAATAAAATATGATTATTTACTTCGATAATAAAATTTAATGGTGAACTAATCAAAAATAAAATACTTCATCCATTTGAATTGTGATGAAGTTAAAAAAAAATATTTACTTCATCACAATTTAATAATTGTGAAGTTGTTACAAATCTATTGCCTCTGTATCTTGTAAAATAATGAAGTCTTTGAAATCGATTACTGTGCCAATAAACATATATGATGAAGTAACATAATACTATATACTTCGATAAATATAAATACTGGCGAAGTTATAAAATATATTTGCTTCGATAATTAATGTAAACTGTGAAGTTATATATCATCTATTACTTCGTCGCATTACAAAACTACTAAAGAAACAAATATTTTTTTACTTCGACAATTAATTTAAACTGTAAAGTTTTATATCATCGATTACTTCGGCACTTTACAAAACCAACGAAGTAAAAGACAAGTTTTTACTTCAGAATCGGTCTAAATCTGAACCGGATTGCCTCTTTGAACCGGTAAAAGACTTCGCTAATTTCATGGATATGACTTCGGTTATATGGCGAAGTAAAATAATCCCTTTTTTACTTCACGTGCGTCTACTTCGGTAATTATCTATCTATGACTTCGGTGAATATATGAAGTAAATGCCGGAAATTCTACTAGTGGCCGGAAACATCTGCTCTGATACCAGTTGTTTAGTATGGCTTGGCGGGTTTCCTAAGCGAATACTCGATCGATTCGAGAGACCTCTCCATGTCTACGGATTAAAAAATAATCCGAATGGAGACCCGTCTCCCATCGACCATCTCGTGCCGTATCGAACGATCCAAATCACAACTCGTCCAATTACCAGAATCGGCTTTGTGATTTGCTTGACCGTTCGACCGCGGAAAAGGCGACGAGTTGATCGCCGGCTTTTGTGTTTGTGGTCGGGGTCTAGTTAGTGAATTAATGGATATGATACAAAATCAAATTAATAAACCAACACATATAAAATGTCGAGACGAATGAATAAGGCACAAAATAAACAAAGGAGCCAGGAAGAATTATACCTTCCATTACCTTACGATCTTCTACTGTATGATCTATTCCTTTCTTAGACGTTGTGTGGGCGACAATTCTCCAAAGAACGAAGTTATCAAAACCTTCTTCATTCTCCTCATCAACGTTACATGCAATTCTCCTTGATCAACGTTGCTCTATTCTCCTTGATCCAAATTGAATGGAGGCCACGATGAATGGAGACAATTCTTTGCTTGCACATGCAAATTGCCGAATTGCACAATTGTAATTCTTAATGCAATTTTCCGAATTGCACAATTGCAATTCAATTTGCCGAATTACACAATTGTAATTCTTCATGCAAATTGCCGAATTGCATGACAAAATCCGAATTGTTTCTTTGCATGCAAAATCTGAATTGCACAGTTGCAATTCTTTGTCTGCGAAATTCGAATTGCAAAATTACAATTCTTTGCATGCGCCGAAGATTGCAATTCCAATTGCCGTTTGCAATTCCTTGAATCCGAATTAATTCCTTCTCAGGGATGAAGAATTCCTTCTGCCGAATTAATTCCTTCTCATGGAAGAAGCCGAATTAATTCCTGATGGAATCCGAATTGCAAGGGCGATGCAGTTCCTTGCATGGAGCCGAATCAACGTTGCATGGAAGGCCACGGCGATTCCCACTTGAGCAGCGACGAAAAGGAGTGAGAGAAAATAAAAAAAAAATAAGGACTCGATTAGGTTTTCTCTAAATGACTTATGAGGTATATATAGGTTATAATAAGGATCATGAGGAGGAGTTTGGTCTTAGCCTACTAATGGATTCAAACCCGATTCATTAATGAGGACCCATTCACTAAAAAATAATAAGAAATTGCGACGGACTTTTTTAATAGTCAGTCGCAAGTGGTGACGGATAGGTAGTATGTGTCGCCAAAGTTTGGCGGCAAGTCAAACTCCTGAATATAGCCACTACTAGAAAAAATGTATTTAACAACAGTGAATCACTGTTGTCGTAGGCCATTTACCACTGTTGTTAAAGGCTATGTTGTTAAAGGGGGGGTCTACGACAACAGTGAATCACTGTTGTCGTATATCATATTCGACAACAGTTTGACTTCCACTGTTGTCGTATGTCACATTTCACAACAGTTTTTCACTGTTGTAATTTATTATATTCGACAACGGTTTATCACCGTTGTCGTATGACTTATTCACCGTTGTCTTTTATTATATTCGATAACGGTTTTATCACTGTGTTGTCGTATGCCACCGTTTATCTACAACAACAGTTTAGCTTAAAAAAAATCTGTTGTGCGTTTGCACTGTTCCACAACAGTTTCATACCAATTTGACAACAAAGATATTTTCATTATATTTTCAATTAAAAGACAATAATTTAACCTCGAAACAAAAACTATATATATCAAACATCATCAACATATTTACAATAAAGATCCACCACAAGCTTTCTACAGACGAAACCACAAAGTATCTTCTGTCCAAAAACCTTTCTACAGACGAAACCACTAAAGTATCTTCTGACCCAAATTACAAGAGTTCAAATTATATATAATTCTGACCCAACTAAACTTACAATGAAGTTCAAATCACAAAAATTATAGCTTGGAAGGTCAGATTAATGGTCTTCAAACATGATCACGAATAAGTCCCTGCAGCTGGAAAAAAGAGAACAAACACTCTAATTAGTTATTCTATTAAATGCATATGTCCAATAAAAAATAATCCATGAAGATATGTATCAACAAATAACAAAAATAACAAACTAACAAACAAACAAACAAAAATAACAAACTAACAAACAAACAAACAAAAAAGATATGCATGTATCGGCACTTGCAATTATGGCATGACATGTAAAGAGATGAATATTGATTTTTGTGGCTCAGTGTTTACTGGGTTTGTAAGTTAAGGAATAATGTTAAATACCAGAAGGCTCAATGTTACTCCTTGAATGCCCTAGTATCATTTTGATTTGAAAAGCCTATTTCATGTTGAGGTTTTGGCAGAGTTCCTAGAGAGCTTTGAGTAAAAAAATTAATTTCAACACCTCTTCACCCTCAAAGAGATGGACCTATTTAAAACTCTACCTGGGAAAGCATGAAGTTCCACAACGTTGTTGGATGAAATTTACATATCTCCAAATAACTAAGAATAACTCTCTGTCTCTCTCTTTAATTATGCCTAAGTAAATAAGATAAATGAAATCAAACAGATATGAGATAGTACAATTCTTTCTTTACTTTTTTTTTCTCTTCTCTTAAACTATTTCATTCGTCTTCTGTTCTTTTTGTCCATGTACAGTGTATGTGTTTCCCCATAAAAAAAGGTTTTAGCATTAGCGAATGTTAAGTAATATCTGAAAAGTTTATAATGAATTCCTTTTCCAGAATAGTAGATCTAAAGCATATGCTGTTAAAATAATGATTTCATTTTCCATAGGAAAACAATATTCTAAAAAGCATACTGACACACAAACAGAGTTTTGATGAGAAGCACATATAACAAAAAGAAATTGTTTGACCAGCATTAACAAGTTTTAGCATTCATGTTAAGTAAATATGACAGTATAATAGAAATTCACAATCTATTATACTGTACAGTGTACAATATAAGCCTCCAAAGTTCCAAAGTTGTCAATCAGCAGCAATTTTGTACAGTGTAATAGAAATTCACAATCTATTATCTTGTACAGTGTACTGTTGTTAAGTTGTCAATCAACGTGTTTGCTGAGGTGTGCATCTGAGGGTGGCATGCAATGAAGAATCTATCGCGTCAACAACAATCAGCAGCAATTTTGGAAAGTTCCAAAGTTGAAATATTCCAATCAAAGGTAGGATTTATAAACCCTTTCTTGTGCTTGGGGTTGTCATTTTGTAAAGGTTTGATTTGTGATTTGGAGCTATGATCTGTGTTTATTTGTGTATGTGTATGGTGTTTGTAGTGGAGATGACGTATATTTTGTGGGCCGGAAAAAAAATGAAGGGCGGGATGCCGGGATGGTCCCGCCAATGTCTGAGGAAAAAAATAAGAGAAATTTACATTGTTTAGATTTTAACTCGAGGATAATCTATTAAGGAAGCAAGTTGCGAGTGTAGATGCAGTATAGTGTTTAATCCGTGACGTACATTGAGAATTAGAATTTGGTATTGGATTTTCCATAGTTGCATCCAGATTTGAAGATCTATATGCTCTATAAACTAGTTGTGGTTTCATTGTATCATTGGTATTTCTATTTAAATCTATTCTTGTAAATTATATTTGAGCTGTGAGCGGAAGAAGATGCATAAAAATGGACTACTTGAAACAAGGATTCGGCTGTTGATTTACATCAACCTATATTGATTGAGTGATGAGTTGAAATGTATCTGTAGTCAAATGATAGAGTTAGTGTAAATTTTTCTAAGAATAGTTGTGACCTATCTAGCCATAGTAGTGCCTGAAGGTTTTGGGCATGGGTATCGCAATTTCAAAAACTATGGGTGGAATGAACAAATATAAATACAAAGACAAATTTAAAGAAATTCTTACTGCAAAAATAGATTCACACTCCACGAAGTAACATATGCATTGTTTTGGAGGAAGATGATAAAAGAAATACATAATTTGCATGCAAGATTGCAAATGAAATATGCAGCTAGTCTTGGAGTGAGATATGATATTTGACCTGTATTCAGGCTTTAACCACTTTTCGCCCTCAGCTAGAAGCCAAGTAATCTTTTCACATGTTGTCATAATTTCTCCTAAAGAAGCATCGACCATAGTCTTCCCAGTATCCCTAGAAGAAATCCTAGAACAAGCACACAATCATCGGATAGTTTCGTACTTAAAGTTCATCCTTCAACATTGATTGCAAGAATACAGAATGTAAGACAGAATATTCCATTAATATGTAAAGAAAGTCATAGGAAAGCTTCCTTCAGATCAATGCCATCATACTAACCAAAATAAGCCATAATATTAGTCAAAAATACTTGGTCATCAAAAAGATGAAACTAAGCTAGAGCAAGTTCAATAAACATATCCAAAAAAGATACAACCACAAGCCATGAATCAAACGTGAACATGGCTGTCAAGTTTGTGATTGGGACCTTGGAATCTTAGAATCCTACAGTTCAAATTGGACTAAACGATCTAAATATAACTTACATTTGGACTAAACAATCTAAATATAACTTACGATCTGGATTGTTGGGATCCCATGAACCTACTATGCAATTCCAAGTTGACTTGCAATTGTTGTGTAGGTTCTCAATCCTAACAATAATATAGAATTTACTTACATTTTGCATAGACATTTAAAAGCTCGAATTTTAACTGTAATAGATAATCTTTTACATACAAAATACCATCTAATACAACTTAAGATTATACTAGAACTGTTTTTAGCTAGCTGAAATGACTGACTGTTTATCAAGGAATTGAGAAAAACCTGCTAAATGTAAACTGGCATTTTTGCAAGAGATAGCAGTCATCATCATATGTGAACCATCAAGGGAGTGTACAAAATTTGGCGGGAAACCCATCTTCTGTCGTTTGACTGAAAACTGGCATAGGCAGAAATCCCATTAAGGATGTAAACAATTCATGAGAGTGATCTAGAAGAGCTTACCGATTGACCATCTCTTTGTAATGAGAGAACCTGAAGAGAAGTTCTTATCTGCAACAGAATGTCAGAAGACTAAAGCATTACAACACACAACAAAAGCTTGGTAAATGCAAACTAAATATTTTAAATCATATATAGGATAAAAGTTTATAAGCAAGTACCTGGTCCATTCGATCATGCAGTTTAACCTGCAAAGATAGACAGATTTTCAAGTAATTTAAGAATCAAAATCATCAATATAGCTAACATTTAACAAGATGTAATATGGAACAAGTATTAAGGCACAAAAATAAAAATGAAAACCTGATGACGACTATTGAGAGAAACAGACTCAAGGTATCTTCTTGATGAATCACTCTGCAAATCTCTGCCAACAAAAGCGCCCTGATGTTCACCATAATGCCTCCTGTCTGCTACACCATAATCAGAATTTTTTACTGAAGAAAACTGATCCCCTTTCTGACGGCCTCAAGCTCGAACAAAACCCTTGCCTTTTCTTCTCGTGGCTAGGAAAACTCAAAGAGGAAGAAAACTAGTGGCATTGCAAGGAAAGGAAAGAAGGGAGAGTAGGTGGCGATGTCCAAGGCCTATGATCGCCGTTGCCAACGACGATGAGGGAGAGCAGGTGGCGATGCGGTCAGAAAAGAGAGATCGAGAGAGAGGGGTGACGTCGGCTTGTACTCGCTGCGGTGGCTCAGATCAAGAAGGGCTTCGAATGTTGCAGCCTCGCCAAGCTCGGGGAGGAAGGCTCGCGATTGGCACTTCAAGGTGGTCGACAACTGGCTCGTGCTCGCGGCGATCGGTGAACGGCAGGGAAGGAGGAGGAGGAGATGCGCTCAGCATCGGCTTCGAATCCTACTTGCCTGCGCCAGGGGAGGTGGTCGCCGCGATTTGTGAAGAGGAGAAGAGGAGAGGAAGAGGTCGGGCGAGGGAGGAGATGCATAAGAAGAAGAAGAGGGCGGCGTTGGATTTAGGGATTTGGAACGGGGAGAGAAGGAGAATATATATATATATATATATTCGAAAATAAAATTTTTTTCCTTAAATAATTTAAAACTATTTTATCTTGCATACAATTTTTTCTGTAAATATTATCAAAAATATCAAAAAATTATTTCAAAATTTTTATATGATTGATTCAACACAACAACAACAGTTTAATATAACTATTGTCTATTGTCATAATAGACAACAGTTTATCACATCAGTTGTTGTAAATCCCGCCTATAGACAACAGTTATTTTGTAACTGTTGTCGTTGAGTATACATACGACAACATTTTGTTATTACTGTTGTCTTTTTACGTATACAGACCAACAACAACAACGGTTAATACTAAAACTGTTGTTAAATTGACATACGACAACACTTTATCAAAAAACCGTTGTCGATTATGTGTTGTTGAATGCAAAAATTCTAGTAGTGAGCGACGAACATGGTCAATGTCTGTCGCTATTGCGACGGATAATATAAATTACCCGTCGCTAGTTTTAAGCGACGGGTCAAACCCCTCAATATAGCGATGGAATTGGTCAATTTCGTCGCTAATCGGCGACGGACAAGTTAATCCGTCGCTAAAATACTTAAAAAGGGCGACGGCCCCCTTTCCCCGCACTCACGCGAACCCTAGCACTCTTTCTCCCTCCGGTGACTCTCCTCCAGCGAACCCTCCTCCGATCCCAGGTACACGAGTAAACGACATTTCCCGTATATTCTCGTTTGTTTGTGCTTACGCAACGACGTCGTCTTCTCCGGGCAGCCACGGCTCTTGGCACGGCCGCGCGCGGCCTACCGCGGCCGCGCGCGGCCTCCCGCGGCCTCGCGCGGGCAGCCGCGGCCTCGCGTGAGCATGCGCGGCCTGCTACGGCCGGGCGGCGCCTGCTGCGGCCGGGCGGCGACTGCTGCGGCCGGGCGGCGACTGCTGCGGCCGGGCGGCGCCTCCTGCGGCCGGCCTACCCTGCTGCAGCAGGCCTTTAATTAATTAAATAATTAATTAATTAACTGATTAATTGAATAATTAATCAGTTAATTAATTAGTTAAATTATCATGTAATTAATTTAGAAAATAATTTCCTTTGTCAAATCATAAATTGTGTAATTAATTGATCAAATGTGTGATTTATTTTAGATTAATTATTTGATTAATTAGAATAATAAAATGATTAATTATTTGTTTAACTAGATTAATTGATTTATTAATTAGATCTTCTTTGATTAATGTTAGATTAACTGTTTGAATAATTAGATTAATTTGTTGATTAATTCTTTGATTATTTAGAATAATTGATTTATTATTTATATCATGTTTGATTAATTAGATGTATTTTGTATTATAGCATCAATATCAAATTTTAATATGAATCATAATATGTGTGGTTTGATTAAATTATCTTATCTGAATTCAGATACAATGTATCCGAACAAGGCATGGATGTATAATAGGTTAGAGATGGATTTATCCGTGACGAATTTTTTACTGGAGTGGAAGAATTTGTTAACTTTGTAAAGTGTCATCCTGAGTGTTTGAATGACACAGAGTTGAAGTGTCCATGTAATCAATGCAAATATAGAAATATAGCTTTCCGTGATGAAGATACAGTGAAAACTCATATTGGTAGGTATGGGTTTGTTCTAGATTATTACAACTGGTATTGTCATGGAGAGCCGTATATATATGAATTTGGTGGACCTTCTGTTGCATCATCATCGAACTCAATTGGACCAGAGACATCATATAACCCTGCTGATGCAATGCAATCAATGGTTTACGATGCAATGAATGCTTGTGATCAATCAAATGTAGAACAAGTACCTACTTCTGATGTTCAGAAAATGTATGACATGATAAAGGCTAGTGAAAGAGAATTATGGGAAGGTATTCCTTCTGGTCATCCTCAATTATCAGCTACTGTAAGATTATTAAATATGAAGGCAGAACATCATTTCTCAGAACGATGTTATGATGACATATGTCAACTTATGTCAGAGTTGCTTCCAACTGATAACTGCATGACTGATAGTTTCCACAACACTAAAAAACTAATCAGAGACTTGGGTTTTTTTTTATCAGAGACTCGAGTTTGCCAGTTGAGAAGATATATTGCTGTGTCAATAATTACATGATCTTTTGGAACCAAGATAGTGAATTGATGGAATGCAAAATCTGTAACCATCCTCGTTACAAGCATGGTGCTCGCATGGTAAATCAGAAGAAGAAGAAAAATATTCCTTACAAAGTCATGTATTATTTTCCTTTGACTGCAAGACTCCAACGTTTGTATGCATCAGCAGCAACAGCAAGTCATATGATCTGGCATCAAAACCATGGACATGATGGAGACATTATTTTCCTTTGACATGCATGCAGCATTGTTATGGACTATTAGTGATTTTCCTGCTTACTCAATGTTATCAGGATGGAACATAGCTGGAAAGTTAGCATCTCCACATTGTATGAGTCAGTCAGATGCATTTTCTTTGCCCTGCAGTGGTAAGATTTCTTGGTTTGATAATCATCGGAAATTTTTATCTCTTGATCATCCGTTCAGAAGAAATAAGAAACATTTCATAAGGAATGAAGTAGTTAGGAAGCTACCTCCATTTGGGATGTCAGGCGAAGAAGTGTTAAATGAAATTGATAGTTATGGATTTCTACCTGTATATCAGGATGGATCAGATGATATCAACAAGTATATTGTTAGAGTCAACAAATGTGGTTGGAGGAAAAGAAGTATTTTTTGGGAGCTTCCATATTAGAAATATTTACTCATTCGTCATAATTTGGATGTGATGCATATTGAGAAAAATTTCTTTGATAACATCATTAATACTGTCTTAAATGTGCATGGGAAAACAAAAGATACAACAAAATCTCGTGAAGAATTAAAACAATTAGTGAGCAGGCCTGAGTTGCATCAGAATGAAACAATTGGTAAATATCCGAAGGCTTGTTATACATTGGTCAAAGAAAGTAAGCAAGCATTGCGTTCTTGGTTGAAAAACCTAAAATTCCCAGATGGATATGCCGCTAATATGTCTCGTTGTGTGGATACGAATAGATCTAAAATGGTTGGAATGAAGAGTCATGATTGTCATGTGTTCATGCAAAGATTAATTCCAATAGCTTTCCAAGAATTACTTCCTAATAATGTTTGACAAACATTTACAGAATTAAGCTTTTTTTAAAAAAATCTGACTTCCAGAGTTATTATGGTAGCAGATATGTTATGCCTTCAGACAGAGATTCCTTTAATACTATGTAAGCTTGAGTGAATATTTCCACCAAGCTTTTTTGATTCAATGGAGCATTTGCCTATTCATTTACCTAGCGAGGCACAGGTTGGTGGTCCTGTACAATACAGATGGATGTATCCTTTTGAAAGGTTTCTTAGAAAATTAAAGAATAATGTGCGTAACAAAGCAAGTGTTGAGGGATCAATATGTAATGCATATCTGGTTGAAGAAGTAAGTTTATTTTGCTCCTATTACTTTGCTGAAAATGTGAAAACCAGACATCGAAAGTGTCCACGCAATCAAGATGACAGTCCATCAGTTGCCCCAGACATTCTTTCTATTTTCAAGTATCCTGGAAGAGCAATGGGTTCAACTCTATCTAGACGGTTAAATGACCAAGAATATCATGCCGCCATGACATATATCCTCTTAAACTGTGAAGATGTCAAACCATACCTAAGGTATTATCTCTTGTTGTAATGAAATTAATATCAAATAATATAATCAAATTTCTAGTATGATATCAAATGAACTTATATGTCAGGTTATACCAACAACAGTTGTACATCCAAAATCCATCGATAAGTGCAAATGAGATAGATCGAAAGATAGAAGAAGAATTTGTATTTTGGTTTCAAATATATGTAAGTGAGTTAATATGCATTTTTTTTAACAATTCTTGATTACTTATTAATCTAATTTGATTACACACCACTATTATAGGTCAATGATGCCAGAATTTCGAATGTAGAAGACGAAAGAATTAAAAATCTCGCATTTGGACCTCTTCATACTGTGACAGTCTACTCGGGTTATTACGTGAATGGATACAGATTTCATGTGAGCCAACGTGATTCAGGGATGCTAACATATAATTCTAGCATCAGTGTCAAAGGATCAACAAATAATAATGATAATGAATTTGACTATTATGGCAAGCTAGAGGAAATTATCGAAGTAGAATACCCAGCGTTACCTTTCAAAAGATGTGTATTATTTAGGTGTTCTTGGTATGATCCAACTCCAAGGACGGGCACAAGGAAACATCGGTTATACAATTTAGTTGAGGTTAATTCAAGCAAAAGATTCAACAAGTTCGAATCTTTCATTTTTGCAGTGCAAGCAGGTCAAGTATTTTATCTGGAGTACCCAACTTAGAGAAGACGACCTAGTGAATGACTTGCTGTATGTCAAATGAAGCCTAGGTCAACAATTGAAATGACAAATACGATCACTGTCCAAAACTCCGATGCTTATCAAAATGAAGAAGTGATAATCAACTCCGTGGATTCAGAAATACAATCAGCATCTCAATTACTTATAGATGAGAATGTCTCTTACGAGGAAATTGATGATGGTGAAATATCTAGCACTGAGGAGGTCGATGTATCAACGGATTCAAGCGATGAAAATTTACATGTTAATTTAGTTCCATCAGATTAGGATGAGTTAGATGTATGGAACATTAACTAATCAGAGTTTGTATTAAGATGAGTTGTTAATTTAGATCATTCTGCTTGTATTGATCAGTTTGATACAATGCTTGTTATCCCTTTGGTAGCTTTATTTACATTGTCTTTATTAGTGTTTATTTCCATTTGCCTCTAATATGTCTCATTTGCATGTTTTACCTATTCTGCTTATCTACCTAAACTTTATGTATAATCAAGTACCATGGCTGCCCCCCGTGATTAGCAGATTAGATTTACAGTCATCGGTAACAGGTATACCTATTCAGGTGTTATATATTTTATAACAAAATTTACAAATATATCTAATTTTTTTCTACAGTTTTATACCTGATGGCCATCAGGTGTCTTCGTATATTACTAAAAAATTTAAAGAAAGACTGTCCACTTCGGCGACATGGGGCCATATTGAGAATGATTTGAAATCATTCTATTACGGGGAGTTTTTAGTAAGTAGTTTATATGTATATTTAATTTGATGTTATAACTTTTTTGATACTAACTGTTTTATTTTTTTTTACAGAAAAGGTACACCTGGGAGGAGGGTGCAGAGGAGCAATTCAAGAGGACATGGAATGCCTACTGCTCCAAATTGTACAGGGACATGGTCTACAAATGGAGAAAGAAGGCTGATAGGCCTACAGAGGTCCCTGAGCCGATTTGGGAAGCATGGTGAGCTGTCTGGGATGCCCAGCACTGGCAAGAGAATGCTGCGATTGCTCGAGCCAATCGCAATTCAGAGCTTGCTGGCCCCAGCACGGGATCCACGAAGTACACTGCTGGTGTAACGCCCACCCTTATATCTACTCTCGGGGCGGGGTTACATACAATCATTCATATAATTTTAACATAAAATACAAAAACAAAAGTGCAAGGACTAAGTACTGAGCATGCTTGTTTAAAACTATCAAGTGATATTTACAAGGGCTAAGCATACTTGTCAGTGCATGCCAATCAGATATTATGCTTTAATGATTAGGACATGGTAGGTGCATAGCACGTTCAGTAACACATAAATCATGATAGTGAGGTTATACATTCCATTGCAAGGCATCATGAATTCATATCCTAGAACATCATTTAGAGGCATAGTCATAGGTTTCCATGCATAATAACAGTGCATAAGATTGAGTCTAAAGGAAGTCTAGAACATCATGTAAAATATCTTAATCAAGAGTTATCCTATAACATGATAGGTTCACAAGTAGTTCAACTCACAACATAATTAAACATAATCAAGTATAAGAGTAATCCAAGTGTAATCACTAACATTCATTATCAAGGAAACATCAATATAAGGATAGTAAAGTAGATATAAGAATCTTTCTTTCCCGAGCCACCACCCCACACATCTTTAGCCCTCCTGCCTCTTCCTTTAGTTTAAGTGTCCCTTACCCTTATCTGCAGCATAAGACAACACATAAACTAGTAAGCACAAATACTTAGTAAGGATCCTGTCCTACTCGCAAAATCCATACGGAAGAATACAACATGTACACATAATGAATCATAAGCATGAGTTTATCATAGCATACTAAACATCAAAGTTTCTAAGCAAGCAATATAAAGTATCTTAAGCATACCCTTCACATATAATAAATGTTTTCAAAATAATTCCATAAAGGTATTTCTTAAAAATACTTTAACATCATCTAGGGGCCCAGTTGTGTACCACATCAAGCGCGTTCCCTAATGAATTGGGGTAGCGAGCCACCAACCTATTAGAGCAGGACCCTTCCGTCCTACCGGAGCCATGACCTTCAGTTAACATGTACCCCGAATTTGTTTAACGACCACCTTCCGAGTCGGGTACACAACTTACAAAGTAAAATACTTATCATGCTTTTACATATATGCTAAGGAGAACTCCAAATCCATTCTCAAGGGACACACCACTCTTCAAGGGTGCTCATGATCCCATAGGGACACACCACACAACATAAGGGGTGCTCTTGATCCCATACTTAGTGGAGTATCCTTTCAAGCATTTTATCATACACATCACATGCAATTCATAAGGGTGCCCCATGGGCTATAAGACATGCTCATACATACATCATATTTCAACCACTTAAACATACTTTATATATGACAAGATTGGTCACATAAATCATATTCATATCATAGGAAGTGGTAGCATGCTTCTTGATTTATTTGATTTCTTCCCAACCCTAAAACTAGGGTTGGCCGAATGATGTAGGGTAGGGGTAGCTTAGGTTTTTGACATCAAACATCCCATACAAGCATCACTTATATATACATCATGTATCATACTAAGCATAGCATACATCATGGATTAATCAACCTTCACAACCCTAATATTTCATGCCTTGGCCGAAAGTTACATGCTAGGGGAAGTTAAGTTTCCCAAATCAAGCATTCTATTTATACATCACATGCATATATATATCGTCTTACTAAACATAGGCATATCTCATAGGGTAGTTTAACCTTCACGAACCCTAACATTAGGGTGTTGGGCGAATGATGTAGGGTAGGGGGAATTAGGGTTTTTGCAACCAACCCTTTATACAAACATTTATACAAACACCTTGTATACACTATCATGCAATACAACATCTATACAAACATTTATCCAAACACCATGTATACACTATCATGCAATACCCTAAGCATGGATACATCATAGGATAATCATGCAACCCTAAACATAGGATACATCATAGACCAAACATTTATACAAACACCATGTATACACTATCATGTAATACACTAAGCATAGGATACCTCATAGAGTAATTCAACCCTCACTATCCCTAGGGTTTTGTTCATGGCCGAATGGTGTAGGGGATTCAACCCTAGTTTTTTTTGTCATCACAACATGAAGAGGAAACAACATATATATATATCCTAAGTCCCAAGGGGTCTCCTCATGCATCAAGGAGTAGCCAAGGTCTCCCTCTTGGGGGTGGCCGAAACTTGCACAAGGGACACTCCCTTTTTCGAAAACAAGGAAGAAGAAGGAATCATACAACAACAATTACATTGCAGGCGATGGGATACTTACATCCTTTCGCTTGAAATTCACCTTCTCTAAATCCTTAGGGTACCCTTGGTTGAAGGAGGGGTGAGAGTTCCCTTTGCTAGAACTTCTCTAGAACCCTTGGCCCTAGTAGAGGGTAAGATCCTTGGATGGGGTCTTCTTCCTTCCAATTCCCTAGGGTTAGAACCCTAGGGTGTATTTTCGAAAATGAAAAGGGAGAAGAGTGAGTTTCGGTGGGGAGAGTGGGGAAGAAGAAGAATGAAACTTCTTTCCCCCTCTCTTATTTATACTATTCTCATGAAGGGACATGTCTCTTCACTTCCCTAGCTTTAACTAGCACCTTTCTTATTCTCTCAACATGAAACACTCTTGGTGCATTGGCTAAGACATGGTTAGTGTAACTAGGAGGTTCAAGGTTCGATCCTTGATATGTTAGGTTTATGATATGAATGATATGCCATGTTTTATGAATAATATGCATGTATGCCATGTCTTATGAATGAAGTTAAAGTACATGCCTTTAAGGCACAACTATGATGTTAAGTATGATGAATGACAAATATGATGAATGAATGATGATGAACGACAAGTATGATGAATGAAAGATGATGCTTATGTCATTAAGGCATGAATATGCTAAACGACACGGTCGATGGTTGACGGTACGACGGTCGAGAGGACTGGTAAATGGGCCGGTAGACGGGCCGAGCCGTAACAAGTTATGCTATGTTAAGTATGCTATGAATGAATGATAAATGATGAAGCATGAAAAGTATTTTACTTTATGTATGGGCTTGTCCCGGACCGAAGTATGGGTCCAAGGGATGGGCACCTTAAGAACGCCCTGGTTTTGGACTACCGAAGCTGTCCACGGTTCTGGCCCTACCAGAGCTGGGTAACAGGGATGGGCACCTTAAGAACGCCTCGGTTCGGGGACTACCGACTATGCTGTCCTTACCCTAGTAGGTCGAGGCTAGCTACCTCGTATTTACTTAGGGATGCGCGCTTATGATGTATGTATGTGGTACAAGCCAGGGCCCAATGATATGATGAATATGTTTAAGCATTAAAAGTATGTTTTAAAAGGTTAAGCATCCTTATATATATGCAATTGTCTCATGCATTCATCCATGTTATGCATTATAATTATGATAAGAATATTATGCAAAGTAAGTTTATGCAAAGCAAGTTTATGCAAGATATGTTTATGCAAATGATTTTGTTTATGCTCATGTTACTATATGATGCCATGATTTGATTGTGTTTATGCTAAATTTAGAATGCCATGATTTATCTATGTTCATGTTAGTTTAGGATGCCATGATTTATTTATGTTCATGCTAGTTTAAAATGCCATGATTTTATTTATGTGCATGATAGTTTAGGGTGCCATGATTTAATTATGTTTATGCCAAGTTAGAATGCCATGATTTGATTTATGTTCATGCTAGGTTAGGATGCCATGATTTAATTATGTTTACGCTAAGATAGTATGCCATGATTGGATTTATGTTCATGCTAGTTTAGAATGCCATGATTTAATTATGTTTATGCTAAGTTAGAATGCCATGATTTTTTTTATGATGTCCATACCAATTTATGATGCCATGTTCTAACTATGTTATACTGAGATAGGACGCCATGATTTTATTTATGTTCATGCTAAGAATGTTTATGAAGTTATGTTTGTTATGTTTATGTCTACGCCAAGTATTGTGCCATGCCATGAAGGTTTATGGTTATGTTTATGCTATGCTATGAAGATGATTATGTTATGTTTACGCCATGACGAATGTATGCTAAGTGATGAAAAGGCTTATGTTCTAAGTAAAGCACTAAGTATATAAAGCACTAAGTATGTAATGGCTTATGTGCTCATGAATGAATGATGAATGGTTTTAGTGAGTAGGAAAGAGTCTTACTAAGCCTGTGTGCTTATAGTCTTATTTCCTTATACCGCAGATCACGCAAAGGGACAGTAAGGAAGCAGCAGGAGGGCATCAAGGAATGTGTGTGATAGTGACTTGGCTAAGGAGCAATATGGTTGCTCGTCTCATGATAGAACTTTATCTTTACTGTTATGTGTTTAAGTATGACTCTATGACATGATACTAAGTATGACATGATGCTAAGTATGACATGATGCTACGAATGACATGATGCTAAGTATGATATGATGCAAGTATAAAGTTACTACGCTAAGTTCCCATGTTATAGTGCTAGAAATGGTAGTAAGTGCATGTAGGAGTAAGTTAAAGGTTTCCGCTGCATTATGATGTCTACATGCCCTAAGTATGTTAACGTAACGCCGCTTTATGAAAAGAAAAAAAAAAGCTGGCGTTACACAGGCAAGATCCGAAAGGTTCGAGGTCTCCAGACTCCTCTTCACCTTGAAGATGCAGGAAGACACTTCTGTTTCACAGTTTGTGTTGAATATGTTGGGGTATATTGAGCGACTGAGCACACTCGGTTTTGTAATGGATCATGAACTAAGTATTGACTTAATTCTGCATTGTTTCCCTAAAAGTTATTCACAATTTGTGATGAACTATCGGATGAACAAGCTGGAGACTACCATTCCTGAGTTGCTCAACCTGCTAAAGACTATAGAGCCTTCTGTGAAGCAGGATCAAAAGACGGTACTGTTAGTTGGTTCCTCGAAGAAAGGTTCTAAGAGGAAGGCCAAATAACAGAATAAGGGAAAGAAGAAAAAGGCCAAAAAGACTGAAAAGACACCAAAAGGCACTTACCATCATTGCGGCAAGGAGGGTCACTGGCGAAGAAACTGTAAGGTTTATCTTGAGTCCTTGAAGAAGAAGGCATCCGATGCCCCATCCTCTTCAGGTATCATCATTATCGAATGTCACTCTATTTCCTCAAATGCCTCTGGGTACTTGATATTGGGTGTAGCTCACATATATGTAATGACATACAGGGGCTAAGGAATAGAAGAAGACTCGTCAAGGGAGAAGCAAATTTGCAAGTTGGAAATAGAGCAAAGATTGCTGCTGTTGCCATTGGAACATATTTGCTAAAGCTCCCTACTGGACGTGTCTTAGAATTGGATAATTGTTATTTTGTTCCTTCATTAATAAAGAACATTGTATCTATTTCATGTTTGAATGAAAAGGGTCATCATTTAACTTTCAGTAACAATTGTTGTTACATAACTTTAAATAGCGTTCTTTATGGGACTGGAACTTTATGCAATGGTATCTACACGTTAGATTTATCCGGTGACGTTTTCAATGTCGAAGTTAGCAACAAACGTGCTCGAATAGATAATCAAATAGACTCCTATACGTGGCATTGTCGTCTTGGCCATGTAAGTAAGAAACGCATGACCAAATTACACCGATGTGGAATTTTGGAATCATTTGAACCCGGTTCATTTGATACATGCGAATCATGCTTAAAAGGCAAGATGGCCAAATTACCCTTTTCCGAAAAAGGTAATCCAGTGGGAGAATTGCTTGGTCTAATACATACTGATGTATGTGGACCAATGTCAACTCTTGCACAAGGAGGCTATAGCTACTTCATTACCTTTATCGATGATCAGTCACGATTCGGGTATGTGTTCTTGATGAAACACAAATATGAAGCTTTTGAGAAATTCAAAGAGTTCAGAAATGAAGTAGAGAAACAGCTTGGAAAAAGTATTAAGATACTTCGATCCGATCGGGGTGGTGAATACTTAAGTCAAGAGTTTCAAGATTATCTTAGGGACAATGGGATATTGTCTCAATGGACTCCGCCATATACACCACAGCATAATGGTGTATCTGAGAGGCATAACCGATCCTTGATGGACATGGTTAGATCCATGATGAATCATGCAACTCTTCCAAAATCCTTTTGGGGCTATGCGCTCAAGACAGTTGTTTACTTGCTAAACAGAGTCCCGACCAAGGTTGTCTCTACTACTCCATATGAGACGTGGAATAGTAAAAAACCTCACTTAACTCACCTTAAGATATGGGGTTGTCCTGCTTACGTGAAGCGGACTGTATCAGACAAATTGGATGCTAAGTCTGATAAATGTCTATTTATTGGATACCCTAAGGAAACAAAGGGTTACCAATTTTATCATCCCTTGGAACAAAAGGTGTTGGTTTCAAGGAATGCTGTATTTCTGGAAAAAGAATATCTTTTACAAGAAAACAGTGGGAGTGGCATTGAACTTGATGAAGTTCAAGAAACTCCAATAGACATTACAGAGACACCTAGTCAAGACCCACAACCAATAACTCATAATGATGAGCTATCAGTTGAACCTAAAACAACACCACCTCTTCGTTGGTCTGATAGGACACGTAATATTTCAGAGAGATACGGATTTCTCATAAGTGAATCGAATGACGTGTTACTCATAAGCGATGACGAACCTATCAGTTATGAAGATGTTCTGAAAAGTTCAGAAGGGTCAAATGGCTTGAAGCCATGAAGTCGAAAATGGATTCCATGTACGAAAATCAAGTATGGGACTTGGTTAACCCACCTGAAGGGATTAAGCCCATAAGGTGCAAGTGGGTTTTCAAAAAGAAAACAGACATGGAAGGTAATGTTGTTTCCTTTAAGGCTAGATTAGTGGCAAAGGGATATCATCAGAAACAAGGAATTGATTATGACGAAACCTATTCGCCAGTAGCTATGCTTAAATCCATTCGGATGCTCCTGGCCATAGCAGCTCATTATGATTATGAGATATGGCAAATGGATGTGAAAATAGCTTTCCTCATGGAAACCTGCTTGAGGATGTACACATGATACAACTTGAAGGTTTCACATCGGTTGACAAAACCAAAATATGCAAGCTTCGACGATCCATATATGGACTGAAGCAAGCATCCAGGAGCTGGAACATCCGTTTTGATGAGACAATCAAAGAGTTTGATTTCTCACAAAATCTTGACGAACCTTATGTGTACAAGAAGGTTAGTGGGAGTGCAGTCGTATTTCTAGTATTATATGTCGATGACATATTACTTATAGGAAACGATATATCAGTCTTACAGTCAGTTAAAATTTGGTTATCCAAAACTTTCTCCATGAAAGACCTGGGAGAAGCAACCTATATCCTTGGAATTAGAATCTATAGAGATAGATCAAAACGGTTGCTTGGTCTTTCACAGTCTACATATATAGAACGAGTGCTTAAAAGGTTTAGCATGTCGGAATCCAAGAAAGGCTACCTTCCCATCAGGCATGGGATCAACCTTTCAAAGTCTATGTGTCCGCGCACAAAAGACGAGAGGATTTGCATGAATAAGATTCCTTATGCATCCGCGATAGGATCTATCATGTATGCTATGTTATGTACTAGGCCCGATGTATCATATGCTCTGAGCGTCACGAGCAGATACGAGTCTGATCCAGGAATGGATCATTGGGCGGCTGTCAAGACAATCCTTAAGTACTTAAGAAGAACTATGGATGTGTTCCTAATATATGGGGAAGGAGATATGGTAATACGTGGGTATACAGATGCCAGTTTCCAGACAGATAAGGATTATTCCAAATCTCAGTCCGGATACGTATTTACTTTGAATGGAGGCGCAATAAGTTGGAAGAGTTCCAAACAAGACACCGTAGCGGATTCTACCACGGAAGAGGAATATATTGCAGCTTCGGAAGCAGCAAAGGAAGCAGTCTCGACCAAGAAGTTTGTCTCAGAACATGGTATGGTTCCAACCATTGACGAAGCAGTGCCGGTTTACTGCGGCAACAATGGAGCTATTGCACAAGCAAAGGAACCAAGGTCTCATCAGCGATCCAAACACGTGCTTCGCCGCTATCATCTGATCAGAGAGATTATAAGTAGGAATGATATACAAATTTAGAAAATTCCCACTGAAAGGAATTTAGCGGATCCTTTAACTAAGGCCTTGCCTCAAAGCAAGTTTGAGGGTCATGTTAGAGCCTGTGGTATTGGATACCGTAGCGATTGGCATTAGGCCAAGTGGGAGTTTGTTAGTAATATGAGAGAGGTGTCCTAAGGCAATCGCCTTATTATTGTAATCATTTACTTTAATAAATGAATATTCACTATTTGAGTATACATGTCTCTGTATTTGATTGAGATCTTAAACTCATTTACTGAATGCCCGCAATATAATTCACAACATGAGAGAATTTGTGATGAATTCACAACTAGTGATTATCTCTACATGTGCAATTGTGAAGTATTGAAATTGTCCCTAGTCGATGAATTGATAGATACAGACACTATCAATTCTGTTAAGACTAGCATGGGTTATTCTCTAATCAGCTGATTCTCACTGGCTGGTGATATTGGGATGTCCGGAGATAAACATGAATGCTAGTTAAGGGAACTAGTTCATTGGAGTGACTAGCTGTAAAACTTCATATGGTAATCTACATATAGATATGTCAATGAAGTTCTTACTGCAGCGTAAGTGCGATGTTCCTTTGACTTGCGGTGTTCAAGTCATCTTGGTCATAAAGACTTATACTTTGACATCTTAAGCAAGCATCTCCAAGGAGGTCTGGACCCAGGATGATATGGTATAAGCCGAAGTGCCCGAAGATGTTTGAACAGCCTATAAAGGATTCACCACTCCTTGCGAGGAGATGTATACCCAAGGCCTATCGTCGGATTGTTACTCGAAGCCTCTGGCCAGAGCATCACATATTCCGACTATGAATCTCTCAGAAACATGAGAGTAACTAGAATCCATTGTATGAGAAAGACATTACTTGGGCTAGGTGTGACGTAGTCAGCCTAGTGGGGACTGACACACATGTTAGTGAGAGCCCTAGAGCCAATCATATGATGATTACTTTTTGAACTCATTGTATCATATTCTTGTATATATATTTCTTATATATAAAGGCATTTCTTATGGTTATTGTACTTATGTGTATTGGTGCCAAATAACTTAGTATAATAACTTCCTTGAGTAGAAGGTTCTTATCTATATCAATCGATTAGTTGAATCGATAGTGAGATGATATAGAGAACACTACTCTTAATTATTCCTAGTCAAGTATTAACATTCAAGGACAATGTTAATGCATAGAGACTAGCATGTAGGTCAACATGATGACTTGATCTCACAAGTCATGGATATGAGATATCAAGTTGACACATGGGTATACATTAGAGAATGTATACTGAATGGCCCGCCATGAGAAAGTATCATGGATCGTTATATGAGTGTCATATACTTTCTCATGTGACTATTAGTATGGCTATTAGTCCTTAGACCTGAAGTCACCATAGTTCCCTACATAAGGAGTTATGTACTTTGGTTTCGTCAAACGTCACCCGTAACTGGGTGGACTATAAAGGCGATTACTGGGTATGTAACAAATTATACGGAGGGATGTGAGTGATGTAGATGGGATCTATCCCTCCTATATGACGGGAGATAGATCATAGTCTTGATAGAGTGAGATCACTAAGTGCATGGCCATGCCCAAATAAGGCAATATGAGATATTGAGCTTATTTGATTATAGTGAGTCTACTTGGAGTTCAAGACACATAGATTGATTTGAGGATGACACGGTCTATGCCTCATGAAAGATCAATCTAGATATCGAGGATAGAAGGACGTTGTCACATATTGTGATGGTCACAATTATTAGTCACAATGGTGATGTTGGATCTCGACATTCTTGTAACTTGGGTAGCAATGATGTGTTGCTAGATACCTCTCATTGCTTATGACCTTAAATAGGTTTAAGGGCATTGCCAACGTTACAAGAACCTATAGGGTCACACACATAGATCAATAGATGGAGAATAAGTCCATATGATCGACCGAGAGTAATGAAGTCAAAGTTTGACTTTGGCTAAATATGAAAAGTCCATAAAAGGCAAGTTTGACTTGACTCAAATTAGACAACTTGAGTTGGACTCGAGTTTGATCCAAGTGTTGGATGAATCTAATCATGGGAGAATAATGAAGTCAAAGTTTGACTTTGGCTAAATATGGAAAGTCCATAAAAGGCAAGTTTGACTTGACTCAAATTAGACAACTTGAGTTGGACTCGAGTTTGATCCAAGTGTTGGATGAATCTAATCATGGGAGAATAATGAAGTCAAAGTTTGACTTTGGCTAAATATGGAAAGTCCATAAGAGGCAAGTTTGACTTGACTCAAGCCACATCACCTTGACTTGACCAAGTGATGACTTGGCATCATCATCAAGGCTAAGTAACCTCCCCATTTGAATTTTGAATTCAAATGAGGGGTTACCTAAGATGGTGGCCGGCCACTTATACACACAATATGAGGTTTTTGTGTGTGATTGATTTTTCTCCCAACTTAGTTTTTGGTTTTTGCTCTCCCTCTCCTCTCTTGTGGCCGAGACCCCAAGCAAGTGCTAGCACACTTTTGGGCTCTCCTCTCCACTCTCTTGCTTGTGTGGATACTTCTAGAGGGTTGCTACTTTGCATCCTTGAGATCCGACACCAACCGAGGAGCGAGCGGGAATTGCGGGGCACGCATCGAAGGTAGTTTTTTCTCTTCTCTAATAGATCTAGGTTGTAGATCGGTTTTGAAGCATGTAAACGAGCACTCGTAAATTTTTGAAATGGTTTTCTTCGCTCGGATCCTTTCTATTGGGACTTTCGGGGTTTTCGCGACGCGAAAAAGCGGTTTTCGCGGCCCGAAAAACCCTACAACACATAGACTGTGTCTTGAACCAAGTGGGTATAAGATGGTGAAGGGAATGAGGCACGACTCATTGTAGCTGCTGAAGGGTTTCAGAATTATTTCTGAGGTCAACCGTTGATCTTTCGATTAATTGGGGGTCATGATGTACTACTAGGTGCCACTCATGATCGTTCTATAATTGGTTGATTATAGACGGCCAACATAAATCGAAAGCCTATTTAGTCACACGCACTACAAGTAATCCGAGGGATTTAAAACGAGTTGAAAATTAGATTTTCCGATCAAGAGAGATAAGTCGAATCTGAATTTATCAGAGACGCATCGGAAGCTTAAAATGGCTAAGTCTTTTGAAGACTTATTGGACGAATTAAATGAGTTTAATTCGTAAGGTAACGGCATGGATTTGGCTGGCTAAAGAGGGTTGGCCGGCCACAATAAAAAGGGAAACCAAATTGTTTGGTTTAAATTATAAAATAAATCAAGCGTGATTTGTTTTATAAAATTATGGATAAAGAAATTTATATAATGAAATTTATATAGAAATTTATTCTTTTTATGGAAATTAAAATGAACCATGGATTGGTTTATTTTATTTTATAAAATCAATTATGAATTGATTTTTCCATGATAAGAAAAATTTATATATTAAATTTCTTTTAAAATTTTATTCCATAATAAAAGGGGAGACATGGTTGTTTTTATTATAAATTAAGTTATAATAAAAACTTGGCATAACGGAATAATTCATAGAAAAATTTATAAGATAAATTTCTTATGAAAAATTTATTCCGTTAAAAAGGAGACTTGGCGATAAAGAGGCTACTATATAAAGGTGCAAAGGCAAGGCTTGGAAATTAATTCAAGTGATCAAGGATTCTTGCCTAGCCTCCTTTCCTCTCCTCTCCCTCTCCCTCCTCAAGTGGGCGCCGGCCCTAGAGAGCTCCTCTAGGGTTGCCGTGAGCCACCTCCACCAAGAAGAAGCCGAAAAAGAAGAAGAAGCGGACACAACTCCTTCCTTCCTCCCGGAATCCGGATTTCGTTCTTCGTTTGGTGGTTAGCTTTCATCTCTCTCTCTTGATATTCTTGTCGTGCCTTTGGAGAATCTAGTAGTTCTTGTCGGCACGAAACTCGTGGCTTTGCGAAGTCATCCCGAAGAGAACTCGGCGTGGATGCGAATAGAGGCGGAGCTTCCAAGGTACGCTACGGTTGGATCTCGTCCCTTACTTCAAGTTACGCGAGGTATCAAGTAAATTAGTTTACTTTCTGCAAAATTTTAATTTATGATCATGTCTCCACAACATAAGGTTGCATGCTAGATACGTGGTTAAAATAATTTGAGAAATTATTTATGCTAAACCTTCCGCTGCACGTAATTAAATTTTAAAATTACGAACCCGTATCCATGTCAAACAGTCTTCACTTTTAGGTGCCTGCAAGATACATAAATACAAGGTACATACACATACAATCATTGCCTTAACGAAATGGTTCTGACTTCGAATTTCCACGAAACCCTAGGTTGAACCGACGCAAGTTCCCACCCCCGGGAACGCGCCTTTCACCTACTCCTCTTAGGAGACGGTTGCCACCAAGTTCATTCGGGTGGACATTTGCTTAGCCTTCAATACTCTCGGATCTTGAGACGTCCGAACCTCGACCCATCTCTACTTCTGTCTTTAGTCATCGCTCAGCTATGTTGCTCAATCCTTCGGACCAAGACATCGTGCCCAAACCCTAGGTCCAAGACTTAGTGCCTAACTTCACTCATCAGGAGTTTTGTCCCAGCTTCACTCACCAGGTCTTAGTGCCCAGCTTCACTCACCGGGTTTTACTTCCTAGGTTAACTAGGACTTTTTCTTCACTTTGTTACTCCTCTCTTGACTCACCCTTCCCTTGTTCAATGTATCACTGACTTAAGCATATTGTCAAACATTGAAACACTTAGAGGAGGACATTACTGATGCATCTTGCACCAACAATCTCCCCCTTTTTGATGTTTGACAATATGTTAAGTTAGATTGGATGAAAGGGCTAAATTATGATCCTTGAAAAAAATTCTAAGTTTTGAAAATGCATTTTGATCTTTGGGAGAAAAACATTTTTAACATAAGCTCACTCTCCCCTTTTTTTGAAGTAAAACATTTTGATTTTCATTGATCCTTGGAAAAAAATGAAAATTTTCTAACTTATGCTCACTCTCCCCCTTTGTCATACATCCAAAATCACCAAACACTAGCACCAACAATGAAAATATTTTTTTCATTTGGAAGTTCTTAGTATAAATCGTTGAAAGCATAGGAAAGGCTAAATAATTACACCAAAACATTACACTTTGAAAAGTATTGTGCAAAAGTCAATTTTGTACTTTTAGAAGACTTAGAAAATTTTGTCTTAGAAAATTTTCAAATTGGGAAAGATTTTCAAAAAATGTTTTGAATATTTTTAAAAATGCAAGTATTGTTGAAAAATATATTGAGCTTTTGAGAAATTTAAGTACTTTAGAAAAAATATATTGAGCTTTTGAAAAATGCAAGTACTTTAGAAAAAATATATTGAGCTTTTGAAAAATTCAAGTACTTTAGAAAAAAATATATTGAGTTTTTTAAAAATGCAAGTATTTTAGAAAAAAATGCAAGTACATTTTTAAAACAAGTACTTTTGAACAATATTATGCATTTTTGAAAAAATATTAGTACTATTGAGAAATATTATACATTTTTGAGAAATACCAGTACTTTTGAAATATTTTATGCAATTGTTGAAAAATATAAGTACTCTAGAAAAAAAATATTATGAATTTGAAAATACTTTTATTTTTGCTTGACATGGTTTCCTTTCCAGCCTGACACAATCCTAGGAAGCCTTGTTAACTACAAAGACATTTCCCTAAGTGTCCTGGAAATTCTCCAAACTCAAGAAAATATTATTTCAAAAGGTATTTCAAAAACGTTTTTATAAGCCACAAAACCATTTTAAAAATAATAATATTTTAAAAGATAAATTACTTATGTTATCGACAAGATTTTGAAAATATAGTGCATGAAAACATATTATTTTGAAATGCTTAATAACTTTTTTAATTTGACCTCCCCCTAAACTTGACCCAGTCCTAGGAAGCTTGTTGACCACAAGTACTCCTCCTCTGAGTCTTTAGGATTTGGTACAAATCTTAAGAATATCTACTAATTCCAAAAACTAATTGCCAAGAAAAGTTTTCGAAGAATATTTTGTCAGATAGTTTTCTTTTGACTTAGGCTCCCCCTAAATTTGACACATCCTAGGAGCCATTGTAGATCATCAAGTAGACCTCCTCTGTGTCTTTAGAGTTTGTCAAAATCAAATGAACAATAATTTTCAGGAAGATAAATTTCGAAACCACAATTTAGAAAGAAGATAATTTTTAAAGCATAAGCCTTTTCGAAAATGTATATGATAGTGATTTAAAGCACCATTTTCAAAAAGCATTTTGAAATGATAATGATGTTTTTAAAGTATAATTTTTGGAAGGGACAAAAAAACTCCCCCTGACACCAACATCGTTTAACTCTATCTAAGTGCCTTAAGGGACTTTAGTGTTGACCTAAGAGGCTTGTGTCTAATTGTGTAGGTCAAATAATTTTTGAAAAGATATAGTTTTGAAAATGTATAATATGTATAAACAATCAGACAAGCATGAAATCCATAAAAACATTATTATGTTAAAGCACTATTTTGAAAATAGATTTTAAAAAAGAATATTCTAAGAATTTTGGAAAACAATTTTGAAAAATATTTTCAAATTATTAGTCCTTAGCATCTTACCCATTTTAGATGTCTTAGTACAAGCAAGCATAGTTGCCTTATAGGTGTATTATGAGATGCATTGATCATTTTTCATAATTTAGTGTTAAATTTAAGATTTAGTTGAAACTTGTGTTAGATTCAAATTTATCAAGTAGTAAAGTGAATTTAATTTTTGGTAATCAGCTTCTAGGACTTGGCGAGGCACAGAGGCCTTCTTTGGTCGTAGCCTTATTGGAACAACAACCCTTTCCTTGACAAAGCCTTTTATCGAAAATTCATTTTCAAATTACTTCTTGAAAAATTTTGGTCTAACTAGCTTAGGTTTTGGATCGGTAGCTTCGGCTAGTTCCACTAGACTAAACAGACCAAGTAGGATATACTTGACCTTATTAGAGGGGCTTCCCTAACGCACTATCATCTCATCTCCACCTAATACTAGGTTATTCAAGTTTCAACTATTCATTTTCTTATAACCGTTCTAAGTCATACATAAATTTAAATATGAATGACATGACATATATTTTAAAGAAATAACAGATGCATGACATGGCAGTTATGCATGAGTCAAACAATTCAAATAATTTTATTTACATTTCTAATAATGTATCAAATTCCCAATTTGATACATGTCGTGTGAACCCGTGAATATGTCAAGTTACTTTGACATATTTGTTGTTATTTATTTAGGGGTTTCAGTTGGGTAGGATTTTATTTGGTTGCAATATAAGTAATTTAAGAATTAATTAGATTTAAGTTGAATTAATTAAATTAATTAATTGAAGTTGAATTAATTGGGGTTTAATTGAAGTTAAATTAATTGCGAATTAATTGACGTTGAATTAATTAAGATTTAATTGAAGTTAAATTAATTAAAAATTAATTGATATTAAATTAATTAAGATTTAATTGAAGTTAAATTGATTAAGAATTAATTGACGTTGAATTAATTAAGATTTAATTGAAGTTAAATTGATTAAGAATTAATTGATGTTGAATTAATTAAGATTTAATTGTAGTTAAATTGATTAAGAATTAATTGATTTTAAATTAATTCAGATTTAATTGAACTTAAATTGATTAAGAATTAATTGATGTTGAATTAATTAAGATTTAATTAAAGTTAAATTGATTAAGAATTAATTGATGTTGAATTAATTAAGATTTAATTAAGGTTGGATAATTAAGGTTGAAATGATTAATTAATAGTTGTGGGTTTAATTTCATCATTTTCATTATTTTAAAAATTTCTAGTTCATTTACTATTTCTATTCAATTTTTCAAAATTTTCTAACAATTTTGATTTGTTTGACTTTTTGTGAACTTTATTAACTATAGCCTTGATCTAAGAGAATTCACATTCCTCCTCATTCTCATCATTAAAATCATATCCTTCTACATCTTCATAGTATGTGGAGTAATTTGGGGCACTTGTTAATGCTTTATAATAGTTATTGGAATTATCCAAGAAAATAATTAAATTATTGTCTAAAGAATTTTTTATATCCTCAATGTTATTCTCATTATTATCTTTAGTATCCTCAGAAAAATCGTGTTTATCCTCAGAAATATCTTCAATATTTTCAGGATTAATCTATAAGTTTTCAGAATTAATTTCAAAATTAGTATTTACATTTTCATATTTAAATTCAGAATTATCATTAACATTATCCATAAAATTATCAAAGTTAATTTTAGCATTATTAGTAAAATTATCAGAATTAAATTTAACATATCAGTAAAATTATCAAAATTAATTTTAGCATTATCAGTAAAATTATCAGAATTAATTTTAACATTATCAGTAAAATTATTATAATTAATTTTAAAATTATCTGTAAAATTATCAGAATTAATTTTAAGATTATCAGTAAAATTATCAGAATTAATTTTTGAAATTATTGAATTGGTACTAAGGATTAAACAGTTAATTTTTGATATTTTAACCATATCTACATTTTGTAACTGGTCATGCAAGATATTTATTTGACTATGCAATAATTCTAATTTATCAGAGAAATTATCTAAATTGTCTACATAGGATAGTGCAGGAATTTGAAAATTTTTGGAATGTAAATTTTGCGTACCTTTGTCGGACATTTATTTATGTAGTGTCCGTACCTTTTGCATTTGGTGCACCGTACGTGGCTCTTGTCCCTCCGGACTTCGGGCGCTGGGATTTCTTTTACCGCCGGTGAAGAATGAGTCTTATGAGTAGGATACTGATTTTTGTAGTGCCCTCTCTCCCTGTACTTAAAGCATGTAATATGTAATTTAAAAACTGACATTTAAAATAAATTATACCTGATTCACCCCTGGGCTCCCCCTCAACTCCTGGTGTCTTTGCTCTGTCGGCTGTTAGTCCGGTGAAGAACGTCCAGGCTCTGATACCACTTGATGGATCGGTGCCATCGATAGAGGGGGGTGAATATCGACCGTAATTCATTCGCGGAAAATAGAGCCTTAGTAGCACAGCGGAAAACAAAACGAAATAAAGGACAACACAATATGCACGTGGGATTTTTACTTAGTTCCCGACCCCCCAGGGTCAGTATATCCAAGGCCTAAGCACGGGAACGCCCGTCCACTGATAGTCTCCTTTCCGGACTTTCTGGAGGCGAAGAAACCCGTCTTATAGTGCACAGTTTACAATCAAAGGAATAGATAAAATATGTGCGGAAACTAAATTCAAACCGAACAAAACAGAATTGAAGACTCCGCCGATCTGGACTTCCTCAGTGCCGTGCACTTCCTCCTGGAGCCTCCTTGGTCGCAGAGCTTCCTCGTTAGTACATTGTCGTCACTTGGGAATCTTAGAATGGTTTCCGAATGATGTGTGTCGAGCTAAGGGGTCGAAGCCCCTTTTATAATCTTCATTGGGGCCCCTGTGATGAATGGGGCGCCTCACAGGGCTTAGTCAAAGCTTATCTCTGTGCCGAACTCGCAGCAGTCGATAAGGCTCTTGACCAGGGTGCCCTGGACCATTGAGGTACCTCATTGAACACAGACGCCTGCTTTAATGAGGCGCCTGACTCCATTAGGAAGCCTCCTTCAATGGGGGCGCCCAGGAGCCGCTTTTCCTGCCTTGTTTGTTTGCTTCATTTTCACTTTTAGGTACCTGCAAGATACATAAATACAAGGCACATATACATACAATCTTAGCCTTAACAAAATGGTTTGACTTCAGATTTCGGTGAAACCGTAGGTCGAACAGACGCAAGTTCCCACCCCCGGGAACGCGCCTTTCACCTACTCCTCTCAGGAGACGGTTGCCACCCAGTTCATTCAGGTGGACTTTTGCTTAGCCTTCGATACTCTCAAATCTCGAGACGTCCAAACCTCGACCCGTCTCTACTTCTGTCTTTAGTCATCGCTCAGCTAAGTTGCTTAATCCCTCGGACCAAGATTTCGTGCCCAAACCTTGGTCCAAGACATAGTGCTTAACTTCACTCATAAGGAGTTTTGCCCAGCTTCACTCACCAGGTCTTATGTAACGCTCGAAAATTCTCGAAACTAATTTTAGAAATATCTTAGAATTTATTCCAAATTTATGGATATTTTTATAGAATTTTTCCGTAAACGAAAGTGGCAAAAAGGATTATAAACAGAAAATCGCATAAGTGGGAATCGAACCCTTCACCTACGCTGTGAGAGAGAATGGGAGGACCAGCTGCGCTGGTTTGATTTTGTTAAAATAGATTGAGCAAAACAATAGATAAGGTATAATTAGGTAAATTCGCCCCCATAAGTATAAATAGATAATTAAGGAGAGAAGTTTTATTTTCCTCACCCAAACCCTCACGCCGCCCCTCTCTCCTCTCTTGGGCGAAAACACACCACCTCCTTGTAGGGTTTTTCGGGCCACGAAAACCGCTTTTTCGCGTCGCGGAAACGCCGAAAGCCCCAATAGCAAGGATCCGAGCGAAGAAAGCCATTTCAAAAATTACGAGTGCTCGTTTACATGCTTCAAAACCCTATCTACTCCTAGATCTAAAGAGGGATAAACATTTTACCTTTGATGCGTGCCCCGTTTAATCCCGTTCGCTCCCTTTTGGATGTCGAATCTCTAGGACGTCAAGTGCCGTCCCTCTAGAAGTATCCACGCGAACAAAAGTAGATGGATGAAATCCTTTAGGTGTGCTAGCACCTTGTAGGATTCGGCCAAGTGGAGAAGAAGAAGAACTCCAACAATTGGAGAGGAAGAAGAGAAGACACACTTAGAGGAAAAATGAAACAAAACCCACTTTTGTTCTCCCATGGTGGCCGGCCACTTAATGGCCATTAATGGCCATTAAGTGGCCGGCCATAATGGCCACTAATGGCCATTAGGTGGCCTTCCTTAACCCCTTTCAATTTGAATTGAAATTCAAATGGGGGGGGGGGGGAAACCAAGCCAAGTCATCACTTGGTCAAGTCAAGGTGAGGTGGCCTTTTGGTCAAGTCAAACTTACCTTTTATGGAATTTCCATATTTAGTCAAGTCAAACTTGACTCCATTTCTTCTCCATGTCAAGTCTAACTTGAAGTGGAACCAAGTCAAGTCAAACTTGATTTGGATTTGGGTCAAGTCAAACTTGGCCTTTTATGGACTTTCCATATTTAGTCAGTCAAACTTGACTCCATTTCTTCTCCCATGTCAAGTCTAACTTGAAGTGGAACCAAAGTCAAGTCAAACTTGATTTGGATTTGGGTCAAGTCAAACTTGCCTTTTATGGACTTTCCATATTTAGCCAAGTCAAACATGACTTCAATTTTTCTCCATCTATTTGTTCTTTGCGTGTGACCCTATAGGTTCTTGTAACGTTGGCAATGCTTCTAACCTCTTAGAAACATAAACAATGAGCGGTATCTAGCAACACATCATTGCTACCCATGTTACAAGAATGTTGAGATTCAACATCACCAATGTGACTAATAATTGTGACCATCACAATATGTGACAACGTCCTTCTATCCTCGATATCTAGATCGATCTTTCATGAGGCATAGACCGTGTCATCCTCCAATCAATCTAGGTGTCTTGAACTCCAAGTAGACTCACTATAATCAAATAAGCTCAATATCTCATATTGCCTTATTTGGGCATGGCCATGCACTTAGTGATCTCACTCTATCAAGACTATGATATCTCTCCCGTCATATAGGAGGGATAGATCCCATCTACATCACTCACATCCCTCCGCATAATTTGTTACAAACCCAGTAATCGCCTTTATAGTCCACCCAGTTACGGGTGACGTTTGACGAAACCAAAGTACATAACTCCTTATGTAGGGAACTATGGTGACTTCAGGTCTAAGGACTAATAGTCATACTAATAGTCACATGAGAAAGTATATGACACTCATATAACGATCCATGATACTTTCTCATGGCGGGCCATTCAGTATACATTCTCTAATGTATACCATGTGTCAACTTGATATCTCATATCCATGACTTGTGAGATTAAGTCATCATGTTGACCTACATGCTAGTCTCTATGCATTAACATTGTCCTTGGAATGTTAATACTTGACTAGGAATAATTAAGAGTAGTGTTCTCTATATCATCTCACTATCGATTCGACTAATCGATTGATATAGATAAGAACCTTCTACTCAAAGGACGTTATTATACTAAGTTATTTGGCACCAATACACATAAGTACAATAACCATAAGAAATGCCTTTATATATAAGAAATATATATACAAGAATATGATACAATGAGTCCAAAAAGTAATCATCATATGATTGGCTCTAGGGCTCTCACTAACAATCTCCCACTAGCACTAGTGCCAATCGCTGTAGTATCTAATACCCAATGACCTAGTGTGACCATCATGCTTTATCTGTGCCAAAGCCTTGGTCAAGGGATCTGCGACGTTAGCCTCTGTGGGTACTCTGCAAATCTTCACATCTCCTCGATCGATGATCTCTCGAATGAGATGGAATCGCCGTAGTATGTGTTTGGTCCGCTGGTGTGAGCGAGGTTCCTTAGCCTGCGCAATAGCTCCATTGTTGTCACAATAGAGCTGTACTGGGTCGGCTATACTAGGAACCACTCCAAGCTCAGTAATGAACTTGCGGATCCAAACTGCCTCCTTTGCTGCCTCAGATGCA
>JAGFNQ010006559.1:201863-261484 GCA_024364735.1 Boesenbergia rotunda | reverse complement strand
AAAAGATTACCTTTATAATCTCTGATGATTGCACCATACGAGGCTTCCCCTGGATACCCCTTCGAGCATCCGTCCGTGTTCAGTTTAAAGGTTCCCATGCTTGGTTTCTTCCAGTACACTACTGAGATTGTATTACGTATTTTGAATTTTGAATTCTATTCCCCAATCCTTGGCAACCGACATATAACCTTTACAATGCTTGTAGTTTATGATTCCAGCAATCTTCCCCATATGGATATAGTGTATAATATCCTTACAGATCTTTTTCCCCTCCATTTTAATTTCTCGGTGCTTGGAGTCATTTCTAGCAGTCCACAGATGCCATAATATTAGATGAGGTAATGCTTCTTTGATGTGTCCACCTTTTCGCCAGTTTTGGCTAGTTTTCCAAACCTCCCATGGCCGAAATCTGCTCAAAGAGAAAACCTGAGTGAAATAAGACCACACCTCCTTGGCTATAGGACCAGAAAAAAATAAATGATCCCAGGATTCTGATGAACTACAACATTGACATTTAGAAACCAAATGGATTCCTCTTCGTTTTAGAATATTGTCCACAGGGAGCCTTTTTTCTGAAAACGCCATGCGAAAATTGAAATGTTTACAGAAAGGATACCACTCCATATTGCAGTATTAAAGGGTTCTGTAGACTGAACTTGTCGCACTCTATTCCATGCAGATTTTAAGGAGAAAGAACCATCCATCGATAATTTCCAAACTATCTGATCAGATTCCTCCTGCTGTATAGGAATTCCATTTATTTCTGCAATTATATTCTCCGGTAAAAAAGAATTCAGTTGGTTCCTCTTCCACTTCCCTTTATCTATGAAATCTAATATTACTGAATCAGACTTTCCTGTTATCAGTTTGAACTGATGTAAAGGGCCACTATCCAGCCAATTGTCATACCATAGATTGATTTTCCCTTCTCCCAAAATCCATCCCACGTTTGATTCTGCCAACTCACGAATTTTAAGCATCCTTTTCCAACAAGTCGATGTACTGCTTTTGGCAGTAACAATTACTGGATGTATCTTTTTGCAATACTTCCTTTTCAAATATGCTGCCCATGGAGTTGATTGCTCCCTAAATCTATACCATAACTTGACTGCCGTTGCTGTGCTAATATCAGCCAAACTCCTTAGTCCTAAGCCTCCTTCCATTTTCGGATGACAAGCTGCCTTCCAAGCTATCCAATGCGTTTTTCTATTTGAATTCGATGACCCCCAAAAGAAATTTGCAAGGATCATCTCCAGTTTATGTAGTATAGACAGTGGTGGAAGGGTCACTTGTAACAAATACAATGGTATAGAGCATAGCACACTTTGAATCAGGGTGAGCCTACCACCAAACGAAAGTTTTGATAAGTTCCATCCCAGCAGCTTTTTTCTTATTTTATCTACCAAAGGATGATAATATGTCGACTTTGGTTTACCACTATGAATGGGAGTTCCCAAGTAAATTATTAACCAAGATCCTTCAACAAATCCTGTGATCCCAGAAATAAAATTCCTTCGCTTGAGAGAAATGTTTTTAGATGGGTAAACCAAGCTCTTCCCTGCGTTTATAGTTTGTCCCGATTGAGCCTCATAAGAATTAAGAAAGGTTTTGATCTTTTTGACACAATCTATAGAACCATTCATAAATATCATTATGTCGTCCGCAAAAGCTAAATGAGAAACGATTGATAAATGATGTTGAAAAGCCAAAGGCTAGCATTATTCTAAATAACAGGCTCCACTGAATACGGTCAAAAGCTTTTGCCATGTCTAGTTTCAGGATCAAATTACCTCCCCTCACATGATGGTTAATTTTGTGATTTAATTCCTGAGCTAGGAGGATGTTATCTGATATCAGCCTTCCTTCCACAAAACCACTCTGTACTGGTGAAATTATCTTATGAAGAACTGTTCTCAATCTATTTGCCAAACATTTTGAAATGATTTTATAGGAAACATTACAAAGGCTGATAGGTCTAAAATTTTGCCAATTTTGAGCATTTTCCACTTTTGGAATCAGTACAATTGTCGTGACATTCATCCCTTTTGGTAATGGCTCTCTTTTAAAATAATCTACCACTGCTTGGCATACATCCTCTTTGACAATATCCCAACATGAAGTGTAAAAAAAGGTGGAAAATCCATCTGGACCAGCTGCACTATCTTGATCCATTTCTTCAATAACTTGTTTAATTTCCTCCATATTTGGTATTGCTAACATCTCTGCATTCTCCTTGTTATTAATTAACATAGGAATGTTGGGCAAATCTGCTGCTTCTCCATCGAAGTTTTCACCTGTTAATAGATTTTCAAAGAATTTTGCTCCAGACTCTCTGATTTGTTCCGGCTCATTTAAGCAAGTCCCTTCATCCCATATCCTATAAATTCTGCTGGCCATCTTCCTTTTTTTAACCAAGGAGTGAAAGAATTTTGTGTTGCTATCTCCTTCCTTCATCCATTTTATAGCAGCTTTTTGTCTCCAAAAATCTTCTTCCATTTTCATGGTTTGAAAAAGGTGAGCTTGCCATTTATTCCTATTGATCTTATTCTCCTCAGAAGGATTCAAGTCAAAAAAATTTTCTGCCTTTGAAAACTGATCTTCTGCCTTTTGAACATTATCATGGATGTTCCCAAAAACCTCTTTATTCCACCACTTCAAATGATTTTTTAGCCTCTTCAATTTGAACTGCAGTTTTGACAATCCAGAACCGAAAGTGGGCAGATCCCAATTTAATCTCACAGTTTGCAAAAAACCTTGGTGTCTTGTCCACATCCTTTGAAATATGAAGGAAGCTATAGGTTTTTCAAAATTCGGGAAAGAGATCAAGAGGGGGCAATGGTCAGAAGCTGCTCGGCTTAGATGCTCTACCTTGACTGAGTAATTCTGGTCTTGCCAAGATGGTGATAGCATAATTCTGTCTAACCGTTTCCATATTTTATTATTTGTCCAGGTAAAGGAATCCCCTACAAATCCAGCATCTTGGAGCCCCGTGAGCATTATGAAGTTGTTGAAATCTTCTATTTCCCCAGACCTATTAATAGACCCTGCTGAGTGCTCCTTCGCATTTGTAATAACATTGAAGTCCCCTCCAACCATCCAAAGCTCCTCTCCGGTTGGCTTAATATTTTCTAATCTCTCCCATAGAACATATCTGCTTACCCTGGTGCACTTAGCATATACTATCGTGAGCAGAATATCAGAAGGAAATAAAACAGATTTCAAATGGAGGTGAAAGAATTGTTCATGGTCTGCCAAAACTGTACAACTTATATTGTGATTGTAAGCAAACCAGATTTTCCCTGCACAGTTTGAAATAATGGAAGCATATCCCAATCTTTTTGACATAATATTGGAATCCAATGCTATAAAAGGTTCTAAGATTCCAAGGAAATTCAAATTGAAATGCTTTTTAAGGAATAAAATCTTCTGATAGATGCCGAATTACCTATTCCCCTAATATTCCATATCATACCTGCCATTTAATCAATCTCAGAGAGGGAAGCTTGTAATGCTTTAGTCTTGCTTCTGGTAACTCTTTGGAAAACTTCTGGATTCTCAGTTATGGTTTTTGAATCATAATACAAAGAAGACATCTTATTCTTATCCAGGGGAAGTGAAGAGGATCTGCGCAAATTTCTTCTTTCCTCCTCTTCAATACCAGATTCCATCATAACTGATTTGTGTTTTACTTCTCCCTCTATCTCCTCCATTATCAAAAAGGAATCTTTTGGAATTTTTTGAAAATCTTCATTCTGGTCTTCCTTTTGCTTTGGTAGGACGAGGCTTTTAGTAGCTTCCTGTTCTTGAGTATGTTTCTCATTATGGTTCCTTTTAAGATTTTCTACTGTCACTTCCTCATTGGCAATCCATTCTTCAACTGTCTTATCATTTATAGATTGATTATCCAAAAGTTCTTCAATGCTATCTTCATCTGTTTCGTTTAGTTCCCCTTGATCATTCTTCTTCAAAATCTCCAACCTCTGGAATTGATTAACATTTCTCTCCCTTGCTTTACCTTCCTCATTTTTGGAATTGATAAGAGCTTTCTTTTTGCTCCAAATGTAATTGTCGGCCGTATGAAAGTTGTGACCTTTTAATCCCTTTGGAGCATCTTGCTTCCAATTACCAGTTATAAAACCTTGGGGTTTAGCATTTGGCCACTTCACATTCTCCGAGCCCTTTTCTTCAATAATTTGTTTTCCATTTGTTCTCTTCGGATTTATGACAACATCTATTTCTTTTTGCTTATCGCCCTTCCATTCAGGCTTTGGTTTATTCCCTAACATGTAGCAATCATCAATAGAGTGGCCCAAATGCATGCAATGTTGACAATAATTGGAAAGTTTTTCAAATATAACATGTTGGATTCTCCTCTCTTCACCTATGCCAATCCAAATTTCTTCAGTCTTTGGCTTTAGTAGATCAATTTCGACACAAACCCTCGCCATTGAAAGCCTTGAGCCATCTGCAGTGGCCTCATCCAGCTTGATTAGTTTCCCAACTACACGAGCAATAGAGAAGAGGCTTCGCTTATTGAAAAGTTGAATTGGTAAGTCTGGCAGTTGAATCCATGCCGGCACAAGTGAGGATTCTGCATCATATGAGAAATAAGGAGACCATTTGAAAATTCTTAGTGGGATCCCTGCAATCATCCAAACGCCTCTTGTCCATAATCTTGCCATTGTAGCGACCCGCCTTCTCTACCTTAGACGGATCGTTACTTGTCTACTATCTGACTCTAATGCACGACTAAAAATGCGGAACTTTCTTTAACCCTTTTTTTTTGTATTCAAATCTATCTAAGAATGAGATTCTAACTTTAATAGTCATGCATGATACAATGACACATTACTAGCAATTCTAACCATTAAACTCATCACACAAGGTTCTATAACATTACTAAAGCATTATAGAATATGAATGCAACTTTTCTAAGCATATTTAAAGCAATAAAACTTAATTCGAAAGGAGCCTAACAACATCTTGGCACATGCATCAAATAGCTCCATTAAAGTATCGATATTCAAAACTACTCACGCTCATACTTATCCAATGCAATCATAAGGATGTATATACTAAATAGAGGGGAATAATAAGCTCAAGAATAAGTCTAAAATTCAATGTATCCGCATGCTAAACTACTCATGCCCTTGCTCATCTAGTGCATTCACAAAAGTATGCATACTAATTGAAATGACATGAAATCTTCATTCTACAAAATTAAGCATGTAAAACTATCCGAAGCATAAATGTTTAATAAACTCCATAACACAATAACTTGGAATTTGGAAACCTTAAACATTGCATTTCAAATAAGCTAAACTGTCTCGTCCCAAGGACCTCTCCAAGGTCAGCCACCACACACACGTCACTCAGCACCGCCTCGTCGCCTTCCTTCAGAATTGCTTGCCTTTACCTTTATCTGCAGTAAGAGGAAATGCAACTAATAAGCATAAATCTTAGCAAGTACTATCTAGCTCACAAAATCTCGAAATGTGCATGCATGCTTTTTAAACAATGTGAAATCACATGAGATACTTTTATGCTTAAAAGAAACACTAAAACATGTATAACTCAAAATATGCATACTCAAGCATTAATAAGTCTTAATTCACTTTTTCTTGGCTTAACATGAAACTTTAGCAATTCTTTAACTTTAAATCTTTCTTTAACTTTTAGAAAACTTCCTTAAACTTTAGAAAAACTTTGCTAAAGCATATACTTGAAAATAATACTCACTTGGATCCACTTAAGACGTAAGTACCATCTTATGCGCGTTCCCTAAAAGGTTGGGGTAGCGAGCCGCCAATCCTAATAGAGCAGACCTTGGTCTACCTGGGCCAAGACCTTGGAATTGGACACCTGGATTTCTTTAACGACGCCCTTGGACGCCGGGTACTGGCCTTAGAAAATAAAATAGTTTTTCTCTCTTTTCTTTCTTATCTTTAAATGTCTTGGCATTTCATCGAACACCTTGTGTGCCCAAATCCCTAAGTCTTGACTTTTGGGGATTTCGTAAGGCCTTGGCCTTCTCTTTTCTTTTTCTTTATCTTTCTTTTCTTTTCTTATAGATTTCTTAGACCCTACACTCACATAGGGTACTCTATCAAATATATATAAGCATATAATGAACTAAGAACACATGCGAAATCTTAAACTAAAAGTAAATATCTCTTTTAAAACTTTGAAGGGAAAATTCTTGCGGAAAACCGCCTCTTACTGCAGGTGAGCAGTACTTACCTTGATTTCTTGGACTTACAACCGAAATTAGACGACTAGGGCTCGGGTGAAACTTGAGATCTCTACGAACCGTCCGCGCCTACGTGTTCTTCTCGTCGAGACGAACGAAACGCTCCGACCCCCTTGAGATTCCCTTAGCCGGCGCCCCTTAGGAGAGGAGTGGAGGAAAGAAAACCTAGGTTCCCTTTTGTTTTTGCCGCCCCTCCCTTGCCCCCTTCTCGCACGCAGCCGAAAATTCTCCTCCAAGGGTTTCACGCGACTTAAGCGGGGTTTAAATACCTCTTCATGAAAAAAACTTAACTACTCTATAAAATTATTTCTCTCCACCTTTTGTTGTGCTTGATACCCTAGCCCAGTCGGTCACTTGCGCGCCCTTAAGGGCTTGCTCCTCCTGTGGTCGCGAGTTCGAACCCCCCTGCTGCCCTTTAACGTTTTTCTTTTTTTTAAAATACTAAATGGACTCGGAAAATTCCGTAAAAATATTCTAAAAATTCCTAAAAATATCTAGAATATTTCTAAAACATTTTTAAATAGTTCTAAGGACTTTAAGAACTTCAATATGGAAATTTCGGGGCGTTACAATCCCCCATACCTTATAAAAAGTTCGTCCTCGAACTTAAAATAATTCTGGATATTTTTCTCTCATGCTGTCTTCACGTTCCCAAGTAGCTTCCTCATGCTTTTGATTCTGCCAGATGACCTTCACTAGTGGCACTTCTTTATTTCTTAATCTTTTAACTGCTTTGTCCACTATCTGTGTCAGTCTGCTCTCATAGCTAAGATCTTCTTGGATCTGTACTGACTGAGGTTGAATCACTTGGCTAGGATCGTGAATACACTTCTTTAGCATAGAGACATGAAATGTACTGTGGATAGCTGACATATCCTCTGGTAAGTCCAGCTCATATGCTACCTTACCAACCCTCTTTATGATCTTGTAGGGCCCTATGTAGCGGGGACTCAGCTTGCCCTTTTTGCCAAATCTCATCACTCCCTTCATAGGAGCGACCTTGAGAAATACTGAATCTCCAACTTGGAATTCAAGTGGCCTACGGCGTGTGTCAGCATAACTTTTCTGTCTACTCTGGGCAGTCTCAATCCTCTGGCGGATCGTCTGGATAGCCTGAGTGGTCTCATCTACCAGCTCAGTCTGGCTGCCTATTTCTGATTCCGTCTCTTTCTTTTCACCAGCTTCTTGCCAACATATGGGTGATCTGCATTTCCTGCCATACAATGCCTCATAAGGTGCCATCTTGATGGTGGCCTGATAGCTATTGTTGTAGGCAAACTCAGCTAAGCACAGAAATTTGCACCAACTACCTTTAAAGTCCAACGCACAAGCCCTGAGCATGTCTTCTAAAATCTGATTTACTCTCTCTGTTTGTCCATCTGTCTGGGGATGGAAAGCTGTGCTGAACTGAAGTCTGGTGCCTAGGGCATCCTGAACACACCTCCAAAAATGGGAGATGAACCGCCCATCTCTGTCAGAAACAATCGACTTCGGAACTCCGTGAAGCCTGATCACTTCTCTCACGTACAGTTGTGCTAACTGCTCTACCAAATGCGATAACTTGATGGCTAGGAAGTGGGCAGACTTGGTCAATCTGTCCCCTATCACCCATATTGCATCGTGTCCATGGGTGGTCCTTGGGAGACCTGTGATAAAATCCATGGATATCTCTTCCCACTTCCACTCTGGAATGGGAAGAGGCTGCAGAACTCCTCCTGGTCTCTGGTGCTCTGCTTTGACTCTCTGGCAGGTCAAGCAGGTACTGATATATCTGGTCACGTCTCGCTTGAGTCCAGACCACCATAACCTTTTCCTTAAATCTTGGTACATCTTGGTAGAACCAGGATGCATAGAGTACGGAGTACTGTGGGCTTCTTTTAGAATATTCTTTCTTAGTTCCTCATCATTGGGGACGCAAAGGCAGTCTCCAAGATAGAGGATGCCACTATCTGATACTCGAAACTCTGAATTTTCTACCTCTTGGATCTCCTGCTTGATCTTCTGGATCTCTGGGTCTTGACTTTGCTTTCTTTGTATATCCACAAGCAGGGTTGACTCTAGAGTCAATGCAGAAAGTTGCCCAATTATTACCTCGACTCCAAAATCCTTTATTTCTTTCTGAAGTGGTAGAGACAGTGATGATAGGGACATCAGTGCTGCACAGGATTTCCTACTCAGTGCATCTGCCACTTTATTAGCTTTACCTGGGTGGTAGAGGATTTCACAGTCATAATCTTTGACCAACTCTAGCCACCTGCGCTGCCTCATATTCAGATCCTTCTGAGTGAAGAAGTACTTCAAACTCTGATGATCTGTGAAGATTCTGCACTGCACTCCATACAGGTAGTGTCTCCAGAGCTTCAGTGCAAAAACCACAGCTGCTAGCTCAAGGTCATGAGTAGGGTAATTCTTCTCATAGTCCTTGAGCTGTCTGGAGGCATATGCTATTACTTTACCGTCTTGCATGAGGACAGCTCCAAGGCCCATCTTGGATGCATCACTGTAGATGTCAAAGGCCTTGTCACTCTCTGGAACAGTCAGGATGGGAGCACTAGTCAATCTTTTCTTCAGTTCTAGGAAGCTGTGCTCGCATTTATCTGACCACTCAAACTTCTGATTCTTTCTGGTCAGGGCTGTGAGTGGAGAGGCTATTCTGGAAAAGTCCACAAATTTTCTGTAATATCCTGCCAGGCCTAAGAAGCTTCTGATTTCACTGGCATTCTTGGGTCTACACCAGTTGCTGACTGCTTCTATCTTGGCTGGATCAACTTGAATGCCTTCTTTGGATACAATGTGACCTAGGAAGGTCACCTGATCTAGCCAAAACTCACACTTTGAGAACTTTGCATAGAGCTTCTCCTGCTGAAGGATCTGCAGCACTATCCTCAAGTGTGTAGCATGGTCCTCTGGAGTCTGTGAGTATATGGGAATATCATCAATAAATACAATGACGAATTTATCGAGATACTCCCTGAAGATGTGGTTCATCAGCTCCATGAAGACTGCTGGAGCATTGGTTACTCCAAAAGGCATCACTACAAATTCGTAGTGGCCGTATCTTGTCCTGAAGGCCGTCCTGGGGATGTCACTTTCTTTAACCTTTAGCTGATGATACCCAGAACGCAGGTCTATCTTCGAGAACACTGTAGCCCCTTTGAGTTGATCAAATAAATCATCTATTCTAGGAAGGGGGTACTTGTTCTTGATGGTTACCTTGTTCAGAGCTCTGTAGTCTATGCACAGACGCATAGACCCATCCTTCTTCTTGACGAAAAGTACAGGAGCTCCCCAGGGTGAATGACTCGGGCGGATGAAGCCCTTGTCTAGTAGCTCCTGGAGTTGCTCTTGTAATTCTTTCAGCTCTGCAGGAGACATACGATATGGGGCTTTTGAGACCGGACCGGTACCTGGCACCAGCTCAATCTCAAATTCCACCTCCCTATTGGGTGGTAGTCCAGGTAGTTCTTCTGGGAACACTTCTGGATATTCGCAGACTACCCGTACATCCTCCTGCTTGAGTTCTTTCTTTGCTTCTGAGTCCACTACGTGTGCAAGAAAACCAGCACACCCTTGCTCTAGCATCTGGTGGGCTGCCAAGGCTGAGAGGAATTTCTGAGTCTTCCTCTTTAGGGCTCCTTGAAACTCGAATGGTGGTTCTCCTTCTAGGCTGAAAACCACCTTCCTTCTACGGCAGTCCACTGAAGCACTGTACTTACTGAGGAAATCCATGCCTAGTATGATGTCGAAGTCTTGCATCGCAAGGACTATCAGATCGACATATAGCTCTCGATCTGAAATCTTGATTGACACGGCCCGGAGCCGTTGGGTGGATTCCATGATTTCCCCTGAAGGGAGAGTTGTCAGGAATCTGGACTCCCAACTCTCTGCAGGCACCTGTAACTTACTAGCAAAAGGTACTGATACGAAAGAATGGGTCGCCCCAGTGTCAAACAGTGTAGTAGCTAAATGCTGAAAAATAACTATTTGACCTGTTACGACCGTGGAGGCGCTGGCAGCTTCTTCCTTCGTGAGGGAAAAGACTCTGTCATTGGTTGGAACTGGTGCTGCTTCCAACCTTCCCTGACTGATCTGAGGTCCCTTCAATATAGTAGGCATGTAATGTAACTGAGGCTTGCCTCCATACTGTACGGACTGCTGAGGAAGTACCTTAAACTTGTTTGGGGAGTCTTTGGATCTGTGTCCCTTTTGTCCACATGAGTAGCATCCAGTTACACCTAAAAGGCATGCTCCTGGATGGGTCCTCCCACACTTAGGACAAGGTGGATACCTAGCTTGCTTGTTCTCTGGGTTTCCTTTTTGGCTGCCAGGCCACTGCTTCCTTTTGTGGTTCTTGTTCTTCCAGTTCTGGTTATTTGGCTGAGGCTTCTGGCCTCCTATTGTCTTGTTCTCAATCAGGACTGGCTTCTGCTGTGTTTGTTGTGCCTTGATGCTATTCAGATAGTGCTCTGAGATTAGAGCACTACTGACCAACTCCTCGCTGGTCTGGGGTCGGTGCGTCCCGCTGTTCACGTTGAGTGCTATTTCAGGGTTCAGCATGCGGAGCATCAGTCTGACTCGCTCCTTCTCTGTGCTGACTAGCTCTGGGCAGAGGCGAGCTAGTCTGTTGAACTTCGCGACTGCTTCTCCCACTGGTAGGTTACCTTGTCTGAACTCCATGAAGTCCTCGTAGTGCTTGTTGGTAACCCGCATGTGGAAGAACTCCTCATAGAACTCTTGCTCGAAATCTGTCCAGCTCAGCTGGTTGACTATCCTCTTACTCTTGACTCGCTCCCACCACATACGAGCATCTCCAATTAGGCAGAAGGAGGCACATTTGACCTTCTCGATTTCTGGCTAGTCAAGAAGCTCCATTGTGCTCTCTAAAGTCTTGAACCAAGCCTGGGCATCCCAGGGCTCAGTCGTGCCTGAGAAGCTTTCGGGTTTCAGCCTCTGCCACTGGACGAGGTATGCTTCTTGTCTTCGGTTCACGACAGGGGTCTCCTGTGTGACTGGTGGAACTTCCGCCACCACTGGAGTTCCCACTCCTGCTGTGGGTGGTGTAGGGGGCACTGGGTGCTGATTTGCCATCAGTGTGGCGATGGTCTTCTGTTGCTCTGCAATCTGAGCTTGCATTTGAGCAATGACTGCCGTCAGATCTGGCTGTTCTGTGCCAGGCTCGTTGTTATCTTGAACCGGGTTTCCGTTCCTTGCATTAGGAGCTCGGCCTCTTCTTGCCATCTAATAATGCATAAGGAGATAAGAAATCACTACTATATTTCTAGGTATAGAACTTGTTTTCTTACTTAGCAACTTGGTATGAGTTCTAGGGATTAAACATGATTCCTTGGTACTAAGGTATTAAACATGCTTCCTTGTTCTATGCACATATGAGTAAGTACTTAAGCATTTCTCTATACTGCAATTAAGTAAAGGAGCAATAGAAAAACTGAAACTTAAAGCTTTCTTACTTGAAGACGGCGAGGTTGATGCTGATGTGTGTGTGATGCTGGAGAATGGGAACTGCTCTGATACCAACTGTAGCGACCCGCCTTCTCTACCTTAGACGGACCGTTACTTGTCTACTATCTAACTCTAATGCACGACTAAAAATGCGGAACTTTCTTTAACCCTTTTTTTGTATTCAAATCTATCTAAGAATGAGATTCTAACATTAATAGTCATGCATGATACAATGACACATTACTAGCAATTCTAACCATTAAACTCATCACACAAGGTTCTATAACATTACTAAAACATTATGGAATATGAATGCAACTTTTCTAAGCATATTTAAAGCAATAAAACTTAATTCGAAAGGAGCCTAACAACATCTTGGCACATGCATCAAATAGCTCTATTAAAGTATCGATATTCAAAACTACTCACGCTCATACTTATCCAATGCAATCATAAGGATGTATATACTAAATAGAGGGGAATAATAAGCTCAAGAATAAGTCTAAAATTCAATGTATCCACATGCTAAACTACTCATGCCCTTGCTCATCTAGTGCATTCACAAAAGTATGCATACTAATTGAAATGACATGAAATCTTCATTCTACAAAATTAAGCATGTAAAACTATCCGAAGCATAAATGTTTAATAAACTCCATAACACAATAACTTGGAATTTGGAAACCTTAAACATTGCATTTCAAATAAGCTAAACTGTCTCGTCCCAAGGACCTCTCCAAGGTCAGCCACCACACACACGTCACTCAGCACCGTCTCGTCGCCTTCCTTCAGAATTGCTTGCCTTTACCTTTATCTGCAGTAAGAGGAAATGCAACTAATAAGCATAAAGCTTAGCAAGTACTATCTAGCTCACAAAATCTCGAAATGTGCAGATATGCTTTTTAAACAATGTGAAATCACATGAGATACTTTTATGCTTAAAAGAAACACTAAAACATGTATAACTCAAAACATGCATACTCAAGCATTAATAAGTCTTAACTCACTTTTTCTTGGCTTAACATGAAACTTTATCAATTCTTTAACTTTAAATCTTTCTTTAACTTTTAGAAAACTTCCTTAAACTTTAGAAAAACTTTGCTAAAGCATATACTTGAAAATAATACTCACTTGGATCCACTTAAGACGTAAGTACCATCTTATGCGCGTTCCCTAAAAGGTTGGGGTAGCGAGCCGCCAATCCTAATAGAGCAGACCTTGGTCTATCAGGGCCAAGACCTTGGAATTGGACACCTGGATTTCTTTAACGACGCCCTTGGACGCCGGGTACTGGCCTTAGAAAATAAAATAGCTTTTCTCTCTTTTCTTTCTTATCTTTAAATGCCTTGGCATTTTATCGAACACCTTGTGTGCCCAAATCCCTAAGTCTTGACTTTTGGGGATTTCGTAAGGCCTTGGCCTTTTCTTTTCTTTTTCTTTATCTTTCTTTTCTTTTCTTATAGATTTCTTAGACCCTACACTCACATAGGGTACTCTATCAAATATATATAAGCATATAATGAACTAAGAACACATGCGAAATCTTAAACTAAAAGTAAATATCTCTTTTAAAACTTTGAAGGGAAAATTCTTGCGGAAAACCGCCTCTTACTGCAGGTGAGCAGTACTTACCTTGATTTCTTGGACTTACAACCGAAATTAGACGACTAGGGCTCGGGTGAAACTTGAGATCTCTACGAACCGTCCGCGCCTACGTGTTCTTCTCATCGAGACGAACGAAACGCTCCGACCCCCTTGAGATTCCCTTAGCCGGCGCCCCTTAGGAGAGAAGAGGAGGAAAGAAAACCTAAGTTCCCTTTTGTTTTCGCCGCCCCTCCCTTGCCCCCTTCTCGCACGCAGCCGAAAATTCTCCTCCAAGGGTTTCACGCGACTTAAGCGGGGTTTAAATACCTCTTCATGAAAAAAACTTAACTACTCTATAAAATTATTTCTCTCCACCTTTTGTTGTGCTTGATGCCCTAGCCCAGCCGGTCACTTGCGCTCCCTTAAGGGCTTCCTCCTCCTGTGGTCGCGAGTTCGAACCCCCCTGTTGCCCTTTAACGTTTTTCTTTTTTTAAAAATACTAAACGGACTCGGAAAATTCCATAAAAATATTCTAAAAATTCCTAAAAATATCTAGAATATTTCTAAAACATTTTTAAATAGTTCTAAGGACTTTAAGAACTTCAATATGGAAATTTTGGGGTGTTACAGCCATATCATCATTGGAGTTTAGATGTATAAAGATATATCCCGCTCTTAAGAATCGAACATTATACATACTTGAAAGCCCTAGATTCTTGAAAGATTGCAGAACAACATCATAACTTGGGCGTAGACCTGAGAATTTTCCAATCAAACAGTATTTGAAAGGCTCGGACAGATCGGCTATCTCTTCTTCTGAGAAAAAAATTCCTGGCTTGTCATTATAAATCATAATCGGCTTGAAGTCATCTCCTATTTCATCGAAGTTCTCCTTTGACGCTCGGGGCGAAGCCGGTTTAACTACTGATGCATATGATGGTTTATCAGTAGAAATCGTAGTGTTCGGAGGAAACGGGGGGATCTGGGAGATGGAAGAAGGAGGGAGAGCCATCTCCGGCTGCCAGAGGCGCCGGCAAAGGCTCGCGGCGCAAAAGCGCCCGAGTAAGCTGAAATCGCTCACGAATCACCTTGTTATTTTGTTCCTTCATTAATAAAGAACATTGTATCTATTTCATGCTTGAATGAAAAGGGTTATCATTTAACTTTTAGTAACAATTGTTGTTACATAACTTTAAATGGTGTTCTTTATGGGACCGGAACTTTGTGCAATGGTATCTACACGTTAGATTTATCCGGTGACGTTTTCAATATCGAAGTTAGCAACAAACGTGCTCGAATAGATAATCGAATAGACTCCTATACATGGCATTGTCGTCTTGGCCATGTAAGTAAGAAACGCATGACCAAATTACACCGATGTGGAATTCTGGAATCATTTGAACCCGGTTCATTTGATACATGCGAATCATGCTTAAAAGGCAAGATGACCAAATTACCCTTTTCCGGAAAAGGTAATCCAGTGGGAGAATTGCTTGGTTTAATACATACTGATGTATGTGGACCAATGTCAACTCTTGCACAAGGAGGCTATAGCTACTTCATTACCTTTATCGATGATCACTCACGATTCGGGTATGTGTTCTTGATGAATCACAAATCTGAAGCTTTTGAGAAATTCAAAGAGTTCAGAAATGAAGTAGAGAAACAACTTGGCAAAAGTATTAAGATACTTCGATCCGATCGGGGTGGTGAATACTTAAGTCAAGAGTTTCAAGATTATCTTAGGGGCAATGGGATATTGTCTCAATGGACTCCGCCATATACACCACAGCATATTGGTGTATCTGAGAGGCGTAATCGAACCTTGATGGGCATGGTTAGATCCATGATGAATCATGCAACTCTTCCAAAATCCTTTTGGGGCTATGCACTTAAGACAGCTGTTTACTTGCTAAACAGAGTCCCGACCAAGGTAGTCTCTACTACTCCATATGAGACGTGAAATAGTAAGAAACCTCATTTAACTCACCTTAAAATATGGGGTTGTCCTGCTTATGTGAAGCGGACTGTATCAGACAAATTGGATGCTAAGTCTGATAAATGTCTATTTATTGGATACCCTAAGGAAACGAAGGGTTACCAATTCTATCATCCCTTGGAACAAAAGGTGTTTGTTTCAAGGCATGCTGTATTTCTAGAAAAAGATTTTCTTTTACAAGAAAACAGTGGGAGTAGCATTGAACTTGAAGAAGTTCAAGGAACTCCAATAGACATTACAGAGACACCTAGTCTAGACCCACAACCAATAACTCATAATGATGAGCTATCAGTTGAACCTAAAACAACACCACTTCTTCGTAGGTCTGATAGGACATGTAATATTCCAGAGAGATATGGATTTGTCATAAGTGAATCAAACGACATGTTACTCATTAACGATGACGAACCTATCAATTATGAAGATGTTCTGAAATATTCAGAAAGGGATAAATGGCTTGAAGCCATGAAGTCGGAAATGGATTCCATGTACGAAAATCGAGTATGGGACTTGGTTAACCCACCTGAAGGGATTAAGCCCATAGGGTGCAAGTGGGTTTTCAAGAAGAAAACCGACATGGAAGGTAATGTTGTTACCTATAAGGCTAGATTAGTGGCAAAAGGATATCGTCAGAAACAAGGAATTGATTATGACGAAACCTATTCGCCAATAGCTATGCTTAAATCCATTCGGATGCTCCTGGCCATAGCAGCTCATTATGATTATAAGATATGGAAAATGGATGTGAAAACAGCTTTCCTTAATGGAAACCTGCTTGAGGATGTATACATGATACAACTTGAAGGTTTCACATCGGTTGATAAAACCAAAGTATGCAAGCTTCGATGATCCATATATGGACTAAAGCAAGCATCCAGGAGCTGGAACATCCGTTTTGATGAGACAATCAAAGAGTTTGATTTCTCACAAAAATCCTGACGAACCTTGTGTGTACAAGAAGGTTAGTGGGAGTGCAGTCGTATTCCTAGTATTATATGTCGATGACATATTACTTATAGGAAACGATATATCAGTCTTACAGTCGGTTAAAATTTGGTTGTCCAAAACTTTCTCCATGAAAGACCTGGGAGAAGCAACCTATATCCTTGGGATTAGAATCTATAGAGATAGATCAAAACAGTTGCTTGGTCTTTCGCAGTCTACATATATAGACCGAGTGCTAAAAAGGTTTAGTATGTCGGAATCCAAGAAAGGTTACCTTCCCATCAGGCATGGGATCAACCTTTCAAAGTCTATGTGTCCGCACACAGAAGACGAGAGGATTTGCATGAATAATATTCCTTATGCATCCGCGATAGGATCTATCATGTATGCTATGTTATGTACTAGGCCCGATGTATCGTATGCTCTGAGCGTCACAAGCAGATACCAGTCTGATCCAGGAATGGATCATTGGGCAGCTGTTAAGACAATCCTTAAGTACTTAAGAAGAACTAAGGATGTGTTCCTAATATATGGAGAAGGAGATATGATAATACGTGAGTATACAGATGCCAGTTTCCAGACAGATAAGGATGACTCCAAATCTTAGTCCGGATACGTATTTATTTTAAATAGAGGCGCAATAAGTTGGAAGAGTTCCAAGCAAGACACTGTAGCGGATTCTACCACGGAAGCGGAATATATTGCGGCTTCGGAAGCAGCAAAGGAAGCGGTCTGGATCAAGAAGTTCATCTCAGAACTTGGTGTGGTTCCAACCATTGATGCTGCGACAACAATGGAGCTATTGCACAAGCAAAGGAACCAAGGTCTCTTCAGCGATCCAAACATGTGCTTCGCCGCTATCATCTGATCAGAGAGATTATAAGTAGGAATGATATACAAATTGAGAAAATTCCCACTGAAAGGAATTTAGCGGATCCTTTAACTAAGGCCTTGCCTCAAAGCATGTTTGAGGGTCATGTTAGAGCCTGTGGTAGTGGATACCGTAGCGATTGGCATTAGACCAAGTGGGAGTTTGTTAGTAATATGAGAGAAGTGTCCTAAGGTAATTGCCTTATGATTGTAATCATTTACTTTAATAAATGAATATTCACTATTTGAGTGTACATGTTTGTGTATTTGATTGAGATCTTAAACTCATTCACTGAATGTTCGCAATACAATTCACAGCATGAGAGAATTTGTGATGAATTCACAACTAGTGATTATCTCTACATGTGCAATTGTGAAGTATTGAAATTGTCCCTAGTCGATTAATTGATAAATACGGACACTATCAATTCTGTTGAGACTAGCATGGGTTATTCTCTAATCAGCTGATTCTCACTGGCTGGTGACATTGGGATGTCCGGAGATAAACATGAATGCTAGTTAAGGGAACTAGTTCATTGGAGTGACTGGCTGTAAAACTTCATATGGTAGTCTATATATAGATATGTCAATGAAGTTCTTACTGCAGCTTAAGTGCAATGTTCCTTTGACTTACGGTGTTCAAGTCATCTTGGTCATGGAGACTTATACTTTGACATCTTAAGCAAGCATCTCCAAGGAGGTGTGGACCCAGGATGATTGGGTATAAGCCGAAGTGCCCGAAGATGTTTGATCAGCCTACAAAGGATTCACCACTCCTTGCGAGGAGATGTATACCCAAGGCCTATCGTCGGATTATTACTTGAAGCCTCTGGCCAGAGCATCACATGATCAGAGTAAGAATATCTCAGATACATAAGAGTAATTAGAATCCATTGGACGAGAAAGACATTGCTTGGGCTAGGTGTGACATAGTCAGCCTAGTGGGGACTGACACACATAGACCATGTCCTGAACCAAGTGGGTATAAGATGGTGAAAGGAATGAGGCATTATTCATTAGAGCTGTTGAAGGGTTTCAGAATTATTTCTGAGGTCAACCGTTGATCTTTCGATTAATTGGGGATCATGATGTACTACTAGGTGCCACTCATGATCGTTCTATAATTGGTTGATTATAGACGGCCAACATAAATCGAAAGCCTATTTAGTCACACGCACTACGAGTAATCCGAGGGATTTAAAACGAGTTGAAAATTAGATTTTTCGATTAAGAGAGATAAGTCGAATCTGAATTTTCAGAGACGCATCGGAAGCATAAAATGACTAAGTCTTTTGAAGACTTATTGGACGAATTAAATGAGTTTAATTCGTATGGTTTCGGCTTGGGTTTGGCCGGCCAAAGAGGGTCCCCACCCTCTTTGTTTGGCCGGCCACATCAAAAGGGGAGAACCAAATTGTTTGGTTCAAATTATAAAATAAACCGAGCGCGGTTTGTTTTATAAAATTATGGATAAAGAAATTTATATAAAGAAATTTATATAAAGGGATTTATTTTTCATGGAAATTAAAATGAACGATGGATTGGTTTATGTTATTTTATAAAATCAATAATGGATTGATTTACCATGATAAAGAAATTTATATAAAGAAATTTCTTTCCATAATAAAAGGGGAGACATGATTGTTTTTATTATAAATTAAGTTATAATAAAAACTTGGCATAACAGAATAATTCATAGAAAAAATTTATAAGATAAATTTCTTATGAAAAATTTATTCCGTTAAGAGGAGACTTGGCGATTAAGAGGCTACTATATAAAGGTACCAAGGCAAGGCTTGGAAATTAATCTAAGAGATCAAGGATTCTTGCCTAGCCTCTCTCCCTCTCCTTCTCTCCCTCTCCCTCTTCTAGTGCCGCCGGCCCTAGAGCCCTCCCCCTTTGCCGTGAGCTTCCACCACCAAGATCGAAGCCGAAGAAGAAGAAGAAGTGGGCGTGACTCCTTCCTTCCTCCCGGAATCTTGATTCCGTTCTTCGTTTGGTGGTTAGTTTTTCATCTCTCTCTTGGTATTCTTGTCGTGCCTTTGGAGAATCTAGTAGTTCTTGTCGACACGAAACTCGTGGCTTTGCGAAGTCATCCTGAAGATAACTCGGCGTGGACGCGAATAGAGGCGGAGCTTCCAAGAGACGCTACGGTTGGATCTCGTCCCTTTCTACGAGTTACGTGAGGTATTAAGTAAATTAGTTTACTTTCTGCAAAATTTTAAATGTATGATCATGTCTCCACAACATAAGGTTGCATGCTAGATACGTGGTTAAAATAATTTGAGAAATTATTTATGCTAAACCTTCGGCTGCACGTAATTAAATTTTAAAATTACGAACTCATATCCATGTCAACATGCACCCGGTCCCAACAGATTGTTGGTGCAAGTTGCATCAATGATGTTCTCCTCTAAGTGTTTTAATGTTTGACAATACACATAAGTCAGTGATACATTAAACAGACTAAGGGGAGCAAAGGAAAAGTAACCTAAGTGGAAGAAAAGGTCCTAGTTAACCTAGGCATCGAAACCCTAAAGACCTGGCGAAGGGCTGCTGGGCACCTAGCGAAGGACTGCTAGGTATCGAAACCCTAAGACCTGGCGAAGGGCTGCTGGGCACCTAGCGAAGGACTGCTGGGCACCTAGCGAAGGACTGCTAGGTATCGAAACCCTAAGACCTAGCGAAGGGCTGCTAGGCACCTAGCGAAGGGCTGCAAGGCATCGAAGACCTAGCGAAGGGCTGCTAGGCACCTGGCGAAGGACTTCTAGGGAATGAAGACCTGGCGAAGGACTGCTAGGGAATGAAGTCTTGGTCCAAGGAACTGAACAACTTAGCTAAGCGATGACTAAGGACAGGAGTAGAGACGGGACAGGGTTTGGGCGTCTCGAGGTCCGGAAGTATCGGAAGCTAAGCAAAAGTCCACCCGAAGGACTGGGTGGCAACCGTCTCCTGAAAGGAGTAGGTGGAAGATCATTCTCGGGGGTGAGAACTTGCGCCGGTTCAACCTAGGGTTTCTTGGAGATCCGATGTCTGAACCAAGTCCTTAAGGCTAATATCATATGTATATGTGCTTTGTGTTTGTGTATCTTGCAGGTACCAAGATTGGAAGACAAAGCAGGCGGCTGGAGGCCCTGAAGCAGGGCGCCCCCATGCATCCAGGGTGCCCCCATTGCTGGGGATCCCAAAACAAAGAAGGAAAAGCAGTGTTAAGTAAAGAAGGCAGAATAGGCTTCAACCGGGGGGTCCGGGGCACCCGGGTTCAAAGCTGTTTTTGCTATTTCGAGTCCGAAACACAGATAAGCCTTCATGAGGGCACCCAGGAGCCCGGGGTGCCCTGGTCAAAGGTTTTATCAGTGCGGTGAGGTCGGTGCAGGGATAAGGTTTGACTGGGTTTATCGGGGTGCCCCCAACGTCCAGGGAGCCCGTAGGAAGCCTATAAAAGGGGCTTCGACCCCTCTGCTTCAAACACAACTGCTAAGTGCCATTCTGATCACTCTGACCGACGACAACGCATTAAAGTCGAGGCTCTACGACCGGGAGGCTCCAGGAGGAAGTGCGCGGCACTTCGGAGGTCCAGATCGGCCGAGTTTCTGATCTTGTTTGTTCGGTTTGATTTTATTATTCCGCATTCAATTTATCTATCTTTTGTTTGTAATCTTGCACTATAAGTCAGGTTTCTCCACCTCCGGAAAGTCCGGGAAGGAGACCAATAATGGACGGCCATTCCCGTGCATAGGCCTTGGATGTACTGACCCTGGGGGGTCGGGAACCAAGTAAAAATCACGCGTGCAATCTGTGTTGATTGTTGTTTTCTTCGTTCTGTTTATTTTCCGCTGCTACTAACTCTGAGTCTAGAACGAAGATTCGAAAGTCTACAATTTTCATACAAAGGTTTTCATGGTCGATATTCACCCCCCCTCTATCGACGTCACTGGTCCTACATCTTTTCCTTTCCCTTCATTAAACACTTTAATGAATTTCCTTTTAATCCCGACCGGGCCACTCAGGCTTCCGACAAGGTCTCCCGACCAAGTCTCCCGAGTGCCGGGCTCACGACCCAGTCTGCTGAGCTCCGACCTAGTTTGCCAAGCTCCGACCCAGTCTGCCGAGCTCCGACCCAGTCTGCCGAGCTCCAATCTAGTCTGTCGAGCGCCGACCCAGTCTGCCGAGCTCCAACCCAGTCTGCCGAGCTTGACCCAGTCTGTCGAGTGCCGAGCTCCCGACACAGTCTGCCGAGCTCCCAGCTCAGTCTGCCGAGTGTCAAACTCCTGAGTCAGTCTGCCGAGCTCCCAGCTCAGTCTGCCGAGTGCCGAGCTCCCTACCCGCGCTCCCGAGTTCCCAACTCGAGCTCCCGAACTGACCTCCCGAGTTCCTAACTCTGGCTTAGATCTCCCGAGTTCCCAACTCAGATTTCCCGAAGCATCATGACCTTAGTGTGTGACCCAATAGGTTCTCGCGACGTTGGCAATGCACCTAAACCCTTTAGACACATAAGCAATGAGCGGCATCTAGCAATGCATCATTGCTACCCAAGTAACAAGAAAAGTCGAGATCCGATTAAACCTCCGTGACTATGATAATGTATGACCTTGTCCTTCTATCCTTGATATCTAGATTGACTAATGAGGCATAGACCGTCTCATGATCTCCGAGTAGACTCACTCAAACAAATGAGCTCAATATCTCATATTGACTCATTTGAGCATGATCATGTGTTTCAGTAGTCCTACTCGATCAAGGGGCCCACAGATATCACTCCCGTTATATGGGAGGGATAGATCCCATCTACATCACTCACATCCCTCCGCATAATTCATTACATACCCAGTGATCACCTTTATAATTAACCCTGTTACGGGTGACATTTGACGATACCAAAGTACATAACTCCTTTTGTAGGGAACCGTAGTGACTTCAGGTCGAAGGACTATTCATACCAATAGTCACATAAAAAAGTTTATGACACTCATATTAAAATCTATAAAACTTTCTCATAGCGGGTCAATTCAGTACACATTCTCCAATGTATACTCATGTGCCAACTTGATATCACATATCCATGACTTGTGAGCTCAAGTCATCAATTGACCTACATGCTAGTCTCCATGCATTAATATTGTCCTTGAATATTAATACTTGACTAGGAATTGTTTAGAGTAGTGTTCTCTACATCATCTCATTATCGATTCAACCAATCGATATAATGTAGATAAAAACCTACTACCCAAGGACATTATTATACTTAGTTATTTGGCACAAATACAAAGTAAGTATAATAACCATGCCTTTATTAATGATAGAATATAATACAAAATGTCTCTAGTCAATCATCACATAATTGGCTCTAGGGCTCTTACTAACAGAAGCTTCCTTTCTTCTCCTACTTTAGTAGCATCAAAGTTGCAAGCCTTCACCGCCCAATACGCTTTGTGCTCTATCTCCATGGGTAGATGGCAAGATTTTCCATATACTAATCGGTAGGGAGACATTCCAATTGGTGTCTTGTATGCTGTTCTATAGGCCCATAGTGCATCATCAAGCCTCTTGCTCCAATCTTTCCTATTAGGCCCAACGGTCTTTTCTAAAATTGCTTTGATCTCTCTATTGGAAATTTTGGCTTGGCCATTAGTTTGTGGATGGTAGGAAGTAGAAACCTTGTGCACAACCCTGTATTTGCTAAGTAGAGCATTCATGTGTTTGTTGCAAAAATGAGATCCTTGGTCACTTATGATAGCACTTGGAATTCCAAACCTGCGAAAGATATGTGACCAGATAAAACTAACAACAACATAAGAATCATCAGTCTTGGAGGGAATGACCTCCACCCATTTAGAAACATAGTCTACAACAAGCAAAATATACAAATAACCACAAGATGCAGTAAAAGGTCTCATAAAGTCTATTCCCCAAACATCAAAAATCTCACAAAAAATATAGTTTGCTGGGGCATTTCATTTCTAGCTCCTATGTTCCCAGTTCTCTGACATCTATCACAATTCTTATAAAACAAATATGCATCATGAAATAAGGTAGGCCAATATAAACCACACTCTAAAACTTTCCTAGCAATCCTTTGTGGTCCAAAATGTCTCCCACAGGCTGATGAATGGCAAAATGTAAGGACTGAAGGTATGCATCTTCTAATTATTTGATCATTACAAAACTTCCATAAATACGGGTCATCCCACACATAGAATTTAGGATCACTTTTAAGTTTATCTTTTTGAGCCTTAGAAAATTGTGTAGGAAAAACATGAGCTACTAAAAAGTTAACAAGATCTGCATACCAGGGCGACTCACCATGTATCACAAGAAGGTGCTCATCTCTAAAGTCATCATCAATGGTTGTAGGGGATCCATCTCTCTCAATTCTGCTCAAGTGGTCTGCAACCAGGTTCTCTTTGCCACTCCTATCTCGGATTTCCAAGTCAAATTCTTGGAGTAGAAGCATCCATCTGATTAGTCTAGGCTTAGCATTTGACTTTTTCAAAAGGTACTTCAGAGCTACATAATCAGAAAAAATAATAACATGTGAGCATAACAAATAAGATCTAAATCGGTCTAAAGCAAAAACAATAGCAAGAAGCTTTTTTAAGTGGTGGTGTAGTTGGCTTGTGCATCATCTAGGGTTTTGGAAGCATAGCAGATAACATGAGGTGCTCCATCCACCCTTTGTGCAAGAACAGCTCCTACAACAAAGTTAGATGGATCACACATTAGTTCAAAAGGTAAATTCCAGTCAGGGGGTCTAATGATAGGAGTTGAGGTAAGATCCTCCCTTAATTTCTGAAAAGTTGCTTTGCATTTTCCATCAAAACAAAAGTCAACATCTTTCTACAACAATCTAGTCAAGGGTCGAGCTATCTCACTGAAGTCTCTAATGAATCTCCTGTAGAATCCTGCATGACCGAGAAAAGCTCGAACATCCCGTACGCATACGGAGTAAGATAAAGAAGATATAACACTAATTTTTGCAGGATCTACCTCAATACCTCTCCTAGAGACTATATGACCTAGGACAATACATGCTCTACCATGAAATGACATTTTTCAAAATTAAGAACAAGATTTATTTCAATGCATCTATGCAAAACCCTAGACAAATTATCTAAACATGAATCAAATGAAGTGCCAAAAATAGAAAAATCATCCATGAAAATTTCCATGCAGTGCTCTAATAATTCACCAAAAATACTTACCATGCACCGCTGGAAAGTCCCTGGAGAGTTACAAAGACCAAATGGCATCCGTCTATAAGCAAAAGTGCCGAAGGGACATGTGAAGGTGGTCTTCTCCTGATCCTCCGGGTTGATACAAATCTGAAAATATCCTGAGTACCCATCCAAGAAGCAGTAGTAAGACATCCCTGCCAACCTCTTAAGCATCTGATCAGTAAAAGGCAAGGGAAAGTCATCCTTTCTCGTGACTTGGTTTAGCTTCCTATAGTCAATGCAAACTCTCCATGAATTTTTAACTCTGGTAGGCACTAACTCATTGCTTTCATTTTCCACCACTATAACTCAAGATTTCTTAGGCACCACATGGATGGGACTAACCCACTGGCTATCAGAAATAGGATAGATGATACCTGCTTGTAAGAGTCGAGTCAACTCTCTCTTTACAACATCCAAAATCAGTGGATTAAGTCTTCTCTGTGGCTGCCTAACTGGCTTGACATTCTCTTCCAAAAATATCTTGTGCATGCAAATAGCTAGGCTAATACCTGGTATATCAGCTAAAGTCCATCCAATGACTTTCTTGTGCTGCCTCAGGACTTGCAATAATCTCTCTTCTTGCTCTGAATCTAAGTGTTGGTCGATGATGATAGGAAAATTCTACTCCTCTCCTAGATAAACATATTTCAAATGATCTGGTAATAGCTTAAGCTCAATCTGGCCCTGCTCAGTAGGTATGGGTTGTAGGATCGATGCACGTGAGAGGGGGGGGGGTGAATCACGTGACTTTTAAATTTAAATCAGAGTGCTTTAAAAAGCATGCACAGCGGAAATGAAAGAAACGATTATAAAAACGAACACACAAACACGAACGATTTTTACTTCGTTCGGAGCCTTCGGCGACTCCTACTCGAAGGCCCAGGTCCCTCGGACCTTTCCGTTGGGCAATCCACTAAAACTCTCTATCGGTCAACCCCGATAGAGTAGGCGAGTACAAATGAAATTGAAGGTGTGACAACCCCACACTTTCAAGTAATTAAGTGCAACAATCTATATATTAAAAAATTATCTTTTTACCGACGTCCGGAGTAGGTTGACTCTTTCGGGGCAGCTGGACGTCGTCGGCTCGAAGTGAAGCGTTTCCGGAGCAAGGCGCGAGCGTAGAAGAACTTGGAGACTTTGGAAGAAGTGTTGTGTTTCCAGCCTTGGTCGAGGGCTCTATTTATAGCCCTGGGGGCGCCCGAAACGTCCGGGGCGCCCCCCTGCGTGGCTGCCGATCCGCAGCCCTCTCGGTCAAGCACTTGATCTCTTTATCTTCGGGATCACCTTTGATTGGGGCGCCCGACGCGCACGGGGCGCCCGATTTGACTGGTCAAAGCCTCATCTCCTTGGCTTCGCGAGGGCGAGCTTCGGCAGCTAGCAGTGAGTGGCACAGGGGGCGCCCGCGACACGCAGGGCGCCCGACGCGCGCGGCTGTCGGGGCGTTTACCTCTCTGCTGACTTTGGGTTGACTTTGGGGCGCCCGACACATCCGGGGCGCCCTGCTCAGCTACGGCCTCACTCCTTTGAGGCTCTCTGAGCTGCAGAAACACAGTCCTTCGGTCCTGCATCCAGGGTTAGTCCAAAACAGCAAATAATAAGTTAGTTAAAACAGCCTTAGCTGTCTTGGTTCTGACTTTGGATCTCCAAAATGGAGCCCTAGGTCGAACCGACGCCTAATGTTCCCTCAAGGGGAACGCGTCCTTACTGGTTCGCTCCTCCAGTGACTTACCTCACTTACCTTGTGCAGCTCTACTTGACTTCTTGACCCACCAGGACTTCCTGCCAGGGCTCAACCACCTTGGTCTTCCTGCCAAGTCTCAACCAACTTGGTCTTCAGCCAGTTGTCAGGTCCCGCGGACCCAACTGGACTTCCCGCCAGGACTCAACCATCCTGGACTTCAGCCTGGTGTCTGGTCCTAAGTCTTTCAACCCTGCACACTTAGTAAAGAGGTTAAACACCAATAACCCTAACTTTAACCACTTTGTCATACATCAAAACCCGAGTTTGACCGTTAGTGCAAACTGCACCAACAATCTCCCCCCTTTTGATGTAATGACAATCTAGGTTAAAGTTAGAGAAAAAACTAGCAGATACATGCAAGTAAATAAAAAATAAGCATGAAAGTACATGGTGCAAAATTAAGTAGCAAATAGAATTTTCTAAGCTTTAACCCTACTTTCTAAGCTTTAACCCTACTCTCCCCCTTTGTCATTCATCAAAAAGAATATAAGCATAATAACTTTTAAGGGAGTAGAAATATAGGCTAAGTGTTTAGAAAGAAACTAGTCTTAAATTTATTAACTTAGCTTTTAAAAAAAATTTCTTTCAAAAAGATTTTTTTCTTCAGAAAATATAATATTAATCTTAAAAAAAAATTTTAGGGATCAATCAAAATTTTCAAATGTGTTTTGTCAAAAAAATATTTTGACCTCAGCTCCCCCTAGACCAAGTAATGATTGTGGTCCCTTTTCATATGTCTAACTCTAGTTACTGACTAACTATCTAGATGATAGTAGTGTTCACTGAGTTAGTCAAGTCAAGTAATAATGTCTAGCTCAGATTTTAGTGCAAGACTACTTGACTTGATCACTGTAACGTAGGTATTTTACGCCCAGACTTACTGTGATGCACTGACTTAAGCATTCGGAAGTCCAGGCAGAGTCCTATGCATCTCACAACCGTTCTATGTTTTTGCAAACACAAACAAGTTAATCTTAATGTGTTTTGTGAGATGCGGCTACCTAAAACTATAGGTTCATGCAATTCTAGGGGTCAAGCTTAGGCTAAATCTGCCAGTTTTGAAAATCAGATTTTGAAAGACTATAAAAGTTCTTGAAAACCACATTTGACAAGTCCGTGTTTAAGTTAAATTTTGAAATATAATAAACTTTGAAAAACAAGTTTGAAAAATCCATGTTTTTAAACTCACAAACTGAAAAAGTTAACTTAAGCTTATCAGGTCAGTCCTAGTCTATAACACACATTCCTATTAATCTTCTCAAGTTGCTAAATTCAGATTCAGGGAGTGGTTTGGTAAATATATCAGCTAGATTAGACTTAGATTCAACATGGTTAAGTTCAATTTCTCCTTTATTTACATGATCTCTGACAAAATGGTGTTTGATTTCTATATGTTTGGTTCTAGAGTGGTGGATTGGGTTTTTGGTTAAATTGATTGAACTTAGGTTATCTATAAAAATTTTGACTTTCTTAAAATCTAAGTTAAAATCTTTTAAGGTATGTATCATCCAGAGTAGTTGTGCTACACATTCACCCATTGCTATATACTCAGCTTCAGTGGTGGATAGGGCAACACAATGTTGTTTTCTACTGAACCAACTAACTAGTGAGGGTCCTAGAAGTTGGCATCCACCACTGGTACTTTTTCTGTCTAACTTACAGCCAGCATAATCTGAGTCAGAGAATCCAATAAGTTCAAACTGGGCTGTTCTAGGGTACCAAATTCCTAAATTTTTTGTCCCTTTGAGATACCTAAATATCCTTTTAACTAGGGTTAGATGTGATTCTTTAGCACATGTTTGATACCTAGCACACATACTAACTGCAAAGAGAATATCAGGTCGACTTGCAGTTAAGTAAAGTAGGCTTCCTATAGCACTTCTATAGTACTTAAGGTCAACAGGTTTGCCTTTGGGTCACTGTCTATAGTTTGATTGGTAGCCATAGGTGTCTTAATTTCTTTAGCACTATCCATTCCAAATTTTCTAAGTAATTCTTTAGTGTATTTTTGTTGATAGACAAAAGTACCCTCACTAGTCTGTTTTATTTGTAACCCTAAAAAGAAAGTTAATTGACCTACTAAACTCATTTCAAATTCATTTTTCATTACCGTTATAAAATCTTGTAAAAAGTTTGAGTTAGTTGAGCCAAATACTATATCATCTACATATACTTGAGCTATAAAAATATCAGTTTTTAGAGTTTTAACAAATAGTGTTGGGTCAATTTTGCCTTGGTTAAAGCCTTTAGATACTAAGTAGTTAGACAATTTTTCATACCAGGCCCTAGGGGCTTGCTTAAGTCCATATAAGGCTTTCTTAAGTCTAAAGACATAGTCAGGGTGTTCTAAGCTTTCAAAACCAGGAGGTTGACCTACATAAACCTCTTCTTTAATTAGGCCATTTAGGAAGGCTGACTTAACATCCATTTGATAAAGCTTAAATCCCTTATGGGCTGCATAACTTAAGAGCATTCTAATGGATTCAAGTCTGGCTACAGGAGCATAGGTTTCATCATAATCTAGACCTTCTACTTGGCTAAACCCCTTAGCTACTAGCCTAGCCTTATTCCTGACTGTTTCTCCTTGTTCGTTAAGTTTATTCCTAAAGACCCATTTAGTTTCAATAAATTTCTTACCTTTAGGTAAGGGTACTAAGTCCCAGACTTGACTACGTTCAAATTGGGCTAACTCTTCCTGCATGGCTATGATCCAATCAGGGTCAAGTAAGGACTCTTCTATAGACTTGGGTTCAATTTTTGAAATCAATGCAATTTGACTAAGGTTCCTAAAAGCTGATCTAGTCTGAACCCTTAGTTCTGGATTACCTAAGATTTGATTAGTTGGGTGATCTGAGCTAACTCGTACAGTTCTGGGTTGGTTAGGTTCAGTTTCAGGTGTGGGTTCAGTTAGATCATCGTTTTGGTCCTCAATTGGCCTTTCATCAGGGTCAGTACTGGATCTAACAAAGTCAATTGGTTGGTAGGTGGTTTGATCAGAGTTATTTGGGTCAGATTTTTCATCAAATTTTACATTTGTAGTTTCTTCAATTTTTAGGGAAATTTTGTTATAAACTCTATAGGCTCTACTGGTAAGGGAATAACCTACAAAGATACCTTCCTCAACCTTTGAAGTAAATTTTCCTAAGTGTTCTCTAGTATTTAAGATATAGACTTTACATCCAAATACTTTAAGGTATTTAATGTTAGGTTGTTTGTTATAATAGATTTCAAAAGAGGTCTTTCCTAGGTTTTTAATTAGAGTTATTCTATTTTGTACATAACAAGCTGTACTAACAGCCTCAGCCCAAAGGTATTTAGGTAAGTTGTATTCATTAAGCATTGTTCTAGCTGCTTCTTGTAGTGTTCTATTTTTTCTTTCTACAATTCCATTTTGTTGAGGTGTTTTAGGGCAAGAGAATTCGTGATGGTAGCCTTTTTCTAGACAAAATTGATTAAATTTATGATTTTTGAATTCTCCGCCATTATCGCTCCTAAGTCTTTTGATTTTAACCCCCTTTTCATTTTCCGTTAATTTACAAAATTGAGTGAGTGTATCAAAAGTTTCATCTTTATTTTTTAAGAATTTTACCCAGGTAAATCTTGAATAGTCATCTATAATTACTAGACAGTATAGGTTCCCATTAATTGATTTAACCCCATGTGAGTCAAATAGGTCTAGGTAAATTAATTCCAGAATTGACTTGGTTTGAGTTTGATTAGTTGGTTTGTGGGTTGACCTAGTTTGTTTTCCTTGTTGACAAGCATTACATAAGGTTGACTCAAGGTTAGATAACTTTGGTAGGCCTCTAACTAAACCATTTAGTTTAGGTAGTTTTCTGAAGTGAGTGTGTGAAAGTCTCCTATGCCAGAGCCAAGTCTCGTCCTTATGGGTTAAGAGGCAGTTTTCTAAGGGACAGGTTAACTTAATTTCATAAATGTTATTGTGCCTAAGTCCTCTAAGTGTGATGTTTGGGTTGTCATTGTGTTTGATCAGACATTCATTGGATAGGAACCTAACCTTATAACCAGTGTCACACAATTGGCTAATGCTTAGTAAATTGAAGTTGAAATTTTCAACAAGTAATACATTTGTTATTATGAAATCAGACTCAAGTTCAATATTGCCTAGGCCAATTACCTTAAGTTTACCGTTGTTTCCAAAAGCAACGGTCCCTAGTCTTTTGTACTTGAGTTCTGTAAATTTGGTGGGATCCCCAGTCATGTGTCTGGAGCATCCACTGTCAATGATCCATTTATTTTCCTACAGTTAAGTAAACGGTTTTAGACCTTGGTTGAGTTTTTTTTTTAAAAAAAAATCTAAAAAGATTTAAACACTTGAGTTTGAATTTTAAATTTGAGTTATGTTAAGTTTGACTTTGAATTTGATTTTCGAATTTGAATTTGAATTTTAATTTTAATCTTAATTTTTGAAATTGAATTTGAATTTAATTTTGAAATTTTTAATTTGAATTTAATATTGAATTTGAATTTTAATTTTAATTTTAATTTTAATTTGAATTTTAATTTGAATTTTAATTTTAATTTTGAATTTTAATTTTTAATTTGAATTTGAATTTTAATTTTAATTTGAATTTTTAATTTTAATTTTAATTTGAATTTTAATTTTTAATTTGAATTTGAATTTGAATTTAATTTTAATTTGAATTTAATTTAATTTTAATTTTAATTTGTTATCCTTATTCATCTCACTCGGTCTAAGTCATCAATCAAGGGAGTCCTATGATTTTGTGAGATGATTTTGAGTTTGTTTAGAAAAGTTAACTTGACCTTGTGTTAGATCCAAGTTTAACAAGTAGTAATTTAAAAGTACACTTCAATAATTGGCTTCCAGGCCATGGCGAGGCACAGTGGCCTTCTTTGGCCGAAGCCTTATTGGAGCAACAACCATTTTCTAGGCAAAGCCGCTTAAAGAAGTTGGACTTTTAACTTACTCATTGAAAACCCTGGTACTAAATAGTACAAGAGATTCAAATTAACTTTGAAGCTAATCCTAANATCACGTTAACCTTATGGTTTTCGTGAGACAGGTTTGATGATGAAAAGTTATTTTGAAAAGTTTGATTAATTTTGAAACAATTAATTTAACAAAAATGTTTAATTCTACAAATAACTGAAATTTTGTGTTAGATTCGAATTTGACAAAAATTAATTTGAATTTGAAATTCAAAAATTGGCTTCCAGGTCTTGGCGAGGCACTAGGCCTTCTTTGGCCGTAGCCTTACGGGATCATACACCCTTTCCTTGACAAAGCCTTTTAATGAAGTTTCATTTTCAAAATTATTCCTTGAAAAATTTCTGGTCTAACTAGTTTGAATTTTGGATCGGTAGCTTCGGCTAGTTCCGCCAGTCTAAAGAGACCAAGTGAACTTGATCTTATTAGAATTGGTTTCCCCAACGTACTATCATCTCACCTCCACCCAATACTATGTTGTCAAGTTTCAGTTAAGTTTGTTCAGTCCTTAACTAACCATTCCTAAATCTAAGCATGGCAAATTGCAGGAATTTAAAATAAACAATCAAACAAGCAATTGCAATCAAGAATTAAAATTATTTATCTAATAATGAATATTGTTTTCAGTTTGGCTCCCCCTGGACTAAAGCCACGGTGATGGTTAGGCAAGATGTGAATCTTGTCCTTGGGGATCCCAATACTGATTTGATCCAGTCGGTTTGTTCAGGCATAGTTTAGGTACCATGCCTGAATTTTACCTCTGGACTGATTCAGTACAGCAAGGTATGATCTTTGCCGAGATTTGGTTCTATAGCCCAATCCGGATCGATTTAGAACTGATTTCTGTTTTCCAAGGATCATGTCAAGACCTTTGGAACCAGATGTAAATCGTTCTAATGCTGATCTAAGATCCTTAACCTGAGTTTTCAGAGAGGAGTTTTCCTTTTCAAGTTTTTCAACTTGAGTAGGAGTTCCTTCCTGAACCTTCTCGGTTAAGGGTTTAGAGTCACCTCCCTCTTTCAGGAGTTTTACTTCCTGTCGGAGGGATTCGACTCGGAGTTTGGCTTTTGCCAAATCTCGAGAAAGAAAAGAAATTAATTCAGTTAATTGCGATCTATTAAAACCTGTTACCTTAATTCTCCCGTCCTCTGTAAAAGTTAGCTCGCCGTCGTCCTGTTCTGATTCTGACTCAGTTTCGACGTTTTCTGAGGCGGTCAGGGCTAGTAGGTTGGACTGGGGTGCCTCTTCTTCTTCTTCTGAGGAAGACTCGTCCCAGGTTGCTTGCACTGCCTTCTTTTTTCTCGTCCTTTTTGTCTCCTTTAGGTTAGGGCACTCTGACTTGTAGTGGCCCTTTTTCTTGCACTCGTAGCAGGTCACATTAGGCTTGTTCGCGGGTTCAGCTGGTTCGTCCTTTCTTCGGCCGGTTCTCTGTGTGTTGGCTTGATTTTTCAATTTTTTGTAGTAACTTCGGGCCAATCGGACCAGCTCAGATTGATCTGCTTCTTCATCTTCTGCGTCTGAATCAGAGTTGAGCTCGGGTTCAGATTGAGGTTTCTTTTTTGTCGCTTTTCCAGTTTTCCTGGCAAAAAAGGCAATACTCTTCTCGGCCATATTGCAGTTAGTCTGCTCATGAAGTTCTAACTCTGAAAATAATTCGTCTAATTTAATTTTGGAGAGATCCCTAGAGACCTTGTATGCATCTACCATAGATGCCCACAAGGTGTTTCTAGGGAAGGCGTTTAGAGCATACCTTATTAGGTCACGGTTTTCAACCTTGTGACCTATTGTGTGAAGACCGTTCATTACCTCTTGGATTCGTGCGTGGAGCTGGGCTGCTATTTCATTGTCCGCCATCTTGATAGTGTATAATTTGTTCAGGAGCAGATCCCTCTTGCTGATCCTGGTGTCTGAAGTCCCTTCATGCAGCTCGATCAGTTTTGTCCATAGCTCCTTTGCACTGTTAAAGGGGCTCACCCGGTTCAGCTCTTCCTTTGTCAGCCCGCATTGTAGGGTTTGTGTTGCTTTTGCGTCGGCTTCTATCTTTCGCTTTAGGGTGTTGTCCCACTCCGAGTAGTTTTGAGGTAGTCCTTCGGCGTTTTTGGGGATCTCCAGACCGGACTGGATGATGATCCACATGTCCACCTGAGTTTTCAGGTGGACCTCCATAAGACTTTTCCAGTAAGAAAAGTCTTCTCCACTGAAAAGTGGAGGTCTGGCGGTGCTGAATCCCTCTTGCATAGCCATTTAAGCTGAAAAAGAAAACTACTAGAAAAATGTCCCAAGACTTGGTCTTGGATTAGTAGTGCGGGATAAGGGAAATAAAATATCGAGGGGTGTTGCACCAACCTCGATTAACGAAAGAAATTCGAACGAAAAAATATTTAAAAATTCAAAAAAAAATTTAAGAAAATCCGAAAAGAAATTTTCAAACTGGTGGTTGCACCAAGTTTGAACTTCCCGCTCTGATACCACTTGTTGGATCGTGAAAACCGATAGAGGGGGGGTGAATATCGGAAATCGTTCTTTTTCGGAAAACTAAGAGTAAGTGCACAGCGGAAATAAAGATAAGAGACACAGTGGTTTTTACTTGGTTCGGAGCCTGTGTCGACTCCTACTCCAAGGCCCACGGTCGTTGACCGTTTACTTTGGGCAATTCTATATCAGGCGCAAATAGTTTACAGAAAGTTATTATAGAATTTAGTACAGTAAACTTAAATAGCTCTTTTTACTGACGTCCGAGGAAGATCGACTTTTTCCGGAGCAGCAGGACGTCGTCGGCTCGAGTTGGGAGGATTCCGGGGTGAAGCGCGAGAGCAGTAGAGCGTGGAAGCTTTGTATGGAAGTTGTTGTTGAAGCCTGGGGTCGAGGGGTGCTATTTATAGCACCTAGGGCGCCCTGGACGTCGGGGGCGCCCTGCCACGTGTCAGCCGATCCGCACTTCGCTCGGTCAAGCTTTATCCCACCTAAATAGGGATGAGTTTTGACCTCTGGGGCGCCCTGGTCGCTGAGGGCGCCTTCATTGACGCGGTCTTCTCGGCTGGATAGAGTTGATCGGCCTTGCTGGCAAAGGCGCGAAGCGCCTTTGCATCTGAGGGCGCCCTGGCTGCTGAGGGCGCCCTGGATGCAGAGGGCGCCCCGGCCAGTGGTTAGCCGAACTCCTTTTTGCCTTACTTGTTTATTGTTCACCGTGGAGGCGCCCTAGACACTCAGGGCGCCCTACTCAGCTGCTGCCTCACTCCTTTGAGGCTCTCTGAGCTGCAGACACACGTTCCTTTGGTCCTGCATCCAGGGTTAGTCCGAAAACAAGATAAAGCATTAATTTATACAGCCTTAGCTGTCTTGGTTTTGACTTTGGTCTCCAAAATGGAGCCCTAGGTCGAACCGACGCCTACTGTTCCCTCGACGGGGAACGCGTCCTCACCTACTCCTCTCGGGAGATTTTACCTGATGCCAACCGTTCCTCTGGTTGGACTTTTGCCTGACTGTCCTTTGTCAGGTCTTGGATGCCGAGCTGTCCTTCGCCCGGAGCCTAGCATTCCTTCGCTAGGGCTTGGATACTGGCTGTCCTTCGCCAGTTGCCTAGCAGTCCTTCGCTAGGGCTTCAGTCTCAGGCTGTCCTTCGCCTGGAGCCTAGCAGTCCTTCGCTAGGGCTTGATACTGGCAGTCCTTCGCCAGTTGCCTAGCAATCCTTCGCTAGGGCTTTCTTTCCTGGCATTCCTTTGCCAATGTCTAGCAATCCTTCGCTAGGGCTTTTCCTGCACACTCTATTAACTTGTTAGAAAACAAGAAGGACTTAACTTTTGAGCTATGTTGCCATTATCAAAACACAGGTTTGACTTAGGTGCATTCTGCACCAACAAAGACCCCCGAGGATATCTCGGTCCGATAGACATCCAGTATCATGAGAGACTCTGGGTTCCTGAAACCAACCTAAGAGGCCATGAGGGATGAGCATTGGCTCCCTGGCTCCCTTGCCCCACGAGCCTAGAAGGAACGCTTATTTTTCAAGAGTATTAATCTGCTATCTGGCTCCTTGAGTCGAGGAAAAACATCGGCTCTGTAATTTTCTTGGTCCTCATGTCAAGGACAAATGATACGAGGAGCCAAACAAAAAAGATATTCAGGACGGTAAGTCGAAAAAATATTTTCATTATACTCAAAATGAGTACATTGGGAGAAGATAGTAAGCCTGGACAGAAAGAAGGGCGAGGTCCCGGGGGGGAAATAGTTCTACAACTCCTTGTCTTCTAGCGGGAGCTCCTCCCAGTAGGGTTGTAAATAGAACAGGCGGTCTGTTAGGGGCCTGTGGGCTGGCCTGTGTTTAGCCTGGTCTGGCTAGGCCTGTTTAGAAATAGGATTATATTCAAGCCTGTTTCAAAGACTATTTTTCTTATCAGGACAAACCCAGGCTCAATATAAAGACTACCAAGCCTGACAGGCTGGCCTGGGCCTGTTGAGATTAGATGCATATGTATATATTTGTAGGCCTGACTTGTTTGAGACTTGTATAATGCAAGGCCTGTTTTGAGGCTTGTATGATGAAAAGTCTGTTAAGGTTATTTCTCAGCCTGTTTAATGCTTTGGCCTTTTGGCGTGTATAAAGTGTTTTAATTTCCAGTCTTTGTAAACAGGCCACAGGCCAGGCCAAGCTATTGAACAGGCCAGGCTTAGGCTAAGAACAAAGCCTATAACAGGCCACAGGCCAGGCTTAGGCCATTTTGTTACTATATAGGCCTAGCCTATTAAGATAAAAGCCTGGCCTGGCCTGGCCTGGCCTATTTCCATCCCTACCTCCCAGACTCGGCCAATGCTTATAAAGCTCAAGTCGGCGTCTAACGGCAAGAGTTGAGCCTTCCTTAGTTGATCGATGGCCTCGTGGAAGCCCGCTTCAAACGCTTCATTACTTGGCTGGCCAGGATATTGCCAAACTCGTCCGACTCCAAGAACCTAGTCTTGAATTCCGCCTCAGCCTCCTTGAGACGGGAGTCCTCGGCAACTCGGAGACCTCGCATTTTGACCTCGGCTGCCTCCTAGGCGATCTTTAGCCGAGCCGCCTCAGAAGACATTTTATCCTGGTCTTCCAGGACCTCTTTGAGTCTTTCTAATGTAGCCAGAGCTTCCGATCGTGCCTGGGCCGCGTCCTCCTCAAGGTCACTCAACCGATCAGCTGCCGCTATGAGGTCGTATTCCTTCTGGGCCAGCTGGTGTGCTTGGTCCTTGATGCGCTCATTCAGCCTCCCGGCCGAATTAAGTCTCCAGGAGTCAGACATCCCCCGACATCTTTTCTCCCTCGCTTGAAGCTGGTCCCGCTCCTGAGTCACCTGGAGCAGGTCGTCTGTGAGGGCCACAGCCCTCTCGGACATCAAACGTTCCCGGCACCGGGAACTCTGTGGGGAAGACTCCATTGCCAGCAGGGTATCCAGTTGATGCTCCACCTTCACTCGAAAAGCTCTGCTGACCCCCGCTTGCATGAGTCCTGCCCAATGCTCATGGTCAGCTGTGGCCTCTGCTCTCAGTGCTTGGCAGATCAAGGCCTCAATCTCCGGTCATGCGTACAAGTAGCGGTCGGTCGTCAAGCAGTCTTGAGCCGCCTATTATGGTACAAAAGAGTTATAAAACATTAGGGGAAGTAACCTATGAAACATGGAACACTTACCTTCAAAAGTGACTCGCGGAGGGTAGTGAGAGGCCCGGCAGAGACTCGCACGGCTTCCCCTCCTGAGACTCCTCGACTTCTCGGGGTGTCAACCCGGCTCACCGAGGGTAAGGAGTCTCTACGCGGGGGGAGTGGCTGGACAGTGGGAGCTCCAGGTGGCACTGTAGAGGGGTCAGAGTCATCCTCCTCTAAACTAGAAGCCCCCTCGGAAGAAATGCCCTCGGCAAGGACCTCCTTAAAATGTACCGGGGGGAAGGACTGTGTGGTGGCCTCCAAGGTCGCGTTAAGCCTTTTGCGTAGGCGGTCGAGCTGCATCCGAGGCTGGGTAGGCATTGCTTGTTTGCCTTTCACGACCGCGGAAGAGTCGACCGGGGAGGAGTTGGGGGCCTGACCGCCTGTATCTGTAGGGGCAGTTTGCCGAGAAGGCGGAGATGGGGGGGCGGTGTCCTCATCATCAGAGATGGGAAGGCCTTCCTCAAGAATGGAAGGGAGCGTGCTGGGGATGGTATGATGCAACCTCTTCCGTCTCAGAGCTAGGCCTTCCGGAGTTTTCCTCTTTTGCCGCCCAGAGAATTTGGGTATTTGTGGGTCGGCGGTAGGCGATGACTTCTCCGCAGCCTCCCCCGTATGGACGAAAGCAAAAGGAGGATCATTCTCTAAAGGGATGCAACTCTCCGGTAGACAGACAACCCCAGAGTCCATTGGTCGGCAGGTGTCTGAGGCACTGCAGGAGCCTCTATCCGCTCCGATGTTGCAGGCTCCCCGGATGATTCGGCAGTCTCCTCCGAAGCCTCGGTCGAGGTAGAGGGTGAAGCGAGAGGAGCTGGGGGAGGATTCAGGGCCCCCTTGTTGACTTCATCCCACTTGATGAGCCGATTCATCACCTTCGAGAGCATAATTTCCTCTGCAATAGACATGCAACAGAACATCAGTTAGAATTAACAGGCATTGATGGAAAAGATAAACTTACCAAGGCTGGGGCTGATGCGGATCACTTTAGGGCTGAGGCCCGCTCGGTACATGAGCTCCTCACTCTGTACCAGGCCCGGGCGGGCCGCTGAACTCCATGCTGGAGAGGATGCTCCTAGCTCACTGATAAGCGGGAGCCTGTAGAAAATTGCCTAGTATGGGGGGAGCAGGCAGATCCTCCGTCCAGCGATGGGAACTGAAAGGGCGGTGGGGTAGTCGAATGAAGAAAAATTTCTCCTTCCACCCTTTATGAGAAGAAGAGAACCCCCCTAAGAACCTATGTTGGGGCACGCGGTAAAGCTAAACGCCCCTCGTGAGCCAATCGGTACGAAGAAGGAATGGAAAAGGCAAGGGGTTGGGGGGATATTGAAGAGTTTAAAGATGATGTACACCCCGCCCATCTGAGCAAAGACATTGGGAGTCATCTGATGGAGAGGGATATCAAAATAGGAAGCTACATTCATAAAGAAAGGAGGGATAAGGAAACGGAGCCCTGATTCTACCTGCCCTAGGAAGAAGGTAAAAACCCCTAGAGAAGGTTCTATCGGCGACTGGTCCACCCTAGGTATCACCGCCGCCATCTCGGCCGGAATGCCATAAGCCTCAATGGTCGCTTGCAGAGCTTCCGGCCTCACTCTAGAAGAGATGGACTCATACCACTCCGCTTGGTAGCCCTCCTCTAGAACCTCTCTCCTACCCTGGTCTTTCTTGCTATCCTTACCCATGGCTCCTAAGAAAGAAGACGAGAAGGAAGCAAAAAACTTACGTGCAAGGAGGACTCCTTAGAGAAGAAGATAAAGACGATGTCTGCTAAGTGATGAAACCGCAAGGTGGTCGAACATCTTCGCCCCCGCCTTTTACAAGGAGGTTGCCTGCATGTGTACGATGGGGGCAAGACACGTGGACGACGAGAGACAGCTACATCAAGGCGCCACCACTAAGCAGTCGTCGCACGTGAGCCTGCTACGCATGTCAGCCGGAGCTGCGCATGAAAGCAAGAGATCACTAAGAGAGTCGTTGAGGCATGTGGCGAAGGCGAATTCGCGAAGGGGTTTTGTCATCATTAAAAGGCTCCATACACTTTTATGGGTGATGGACGGCTATCATTGTTGTATCTGGAAAATTGCAAACGCCTTTTGGGAAGGCCAATTCAAAAGGAAATTGACTCGGACCCCGGGACGAATGTTTCGATTCCTCGAACCCAACGTGCAGCCAATAGAGTAGTAATGGGGGTCGGGGCCCACCATAACATAGTTTCTTCGCTACTCCACTAGTCTAATCAGTCAACCATACTTCCTTCGATTAGACTTGAAGGGAGGGACTTGTGATGGCGTTAAACACCCCGTGGCTGACACGTGAACCAAAGAATTAAGCTATGTGGCAAGATTTACCAAGTCTGTACAACTCTCTTTCCTTGACTCCCGAGGCCCCCTCGAGAAGGTAGAGGCTCGTGACCCCCTCGGGTAGACATACTCCGGAGATCGCTCCAAGAAGATACACGTCCGAGATCACCTTGGGAGATCAGGTCCCGAGATCACCTCAGGAGATCAGGTCCCGAGATCACCTCGGGAAGGCGAACGCCCAGGACCCCCCTAGGCCAAAAGACCCCGAGATCACGTCGAGGTAGCGGAGCCCAAGGAGTACTCGACCTCAAGTGACTGTCCCCTTTCTTCGGATCTGTGGATAATCATCACCGATTATCACAGGACAATCATGACCCATAATACGCGGTCATTAAAGCCTTAATTAGCGCAATGACTCAGATTTAATGGCTGCGAGGACCATTACAAAGATTATCCAGTAACCGACAGTTAAGGGGACGTGAAGAAGAACGTGGGACACGTGCGACTGTCATCTCAAGTATAAAAGGTACTCCGACCCCTCGGGTAAGAGGGTTACACACATTTTAACTCATACTCTTTTCCTTATTTTCTCCCGTCTAAGAGATTCAGGCACTGACTTGAGCGTCAGAGTGGGCTCTGCCGAACAACCTCTGGCGTGTTCCCTTAACGCTCGTGTTAATCTCGCATGGTGGAAACTCTTCCTCTCTCGTCATCATCCTCGTCGGCTGAACTCTGGTGATTGACCGTCGACGTCGATTCCTTCCAGAACAACGTACAACTTTTTGTTAATGGGAAATAAGAAATTAGGTCAAGATGCCTAAACCCTTGAAGACCTCCCTTATATAAATAATCAATCAGAGATGATAATGAATCAGACTAAAGGATTTTATACGGTCCACATCCGATAACTTAAAACTCAATATATATATATATATATATAGAGAGAGAGAGAGAGAGAGAGAGAAATGATCTGCTGCGGACCGCGCGGTGTGGGCCGCGTGCGGACCAAGCGCCAGACCGATCAGGCAACTGCCTGATCGGTCTAGCAACTCCATGTGCGTGGATGGTGGCCGATCGTCGATCAGACACCATCGGCGGCCTACGGCCGCCGCCCCCGAACAAAACTATAACCCAGGGGGTGAGCGATGAACCCTAGGGGTAGCGGTGAACCCGTCAGATAATAGTGAACCCGTCGACATTGGATAATGGCGGATCGGTCAGGTTGACCGATCAAGCAACTTCCTGATCGGTCAGGGAAGTCCCTGACCGATCAGGCACCTGCCTGATCGGTCAGGGATGTCCCTGATCGATCAGGCAGGTGCCACATACGCGGTCCGCAACATATCATTTTCGTGTATATATATATATATATATATATATATATATATATATATATATATAAACCCTCCAATTAGAGATAATAACAACATTTGAAACAGACTGCTTCGGTTTCATCGGTCAATGTGTTCACTAACCTTCTGCTCTTGCATCCCATATCAGCGATTGTAGCGTCTGCATCAGTCATTTCTTTGTCACGGTCGCTCCAGTAGTTTCAACTCCATTTGAGATAGAATTAGGTTTCTCCTGGGGTATATCGTTTTCACTGGAGGGATAGAACCTGTATAATTGGAAAGAAATTAAACATGATCAATAAAGAGCTAAAGCAACAAACAAACCTCGTTACCCGGGGCTATGGTGCAGCGATAGGGCGACTGGTCGCTAATCTAAGCATCCGTGATTTGATCCTCAGCTATGACGTATTTATAGAAATTTTTCCTTCAAATGGGACGCGAACTCTGAGACTACTGGAAAACCCTCCTTAATCATTTAAAGCAACAAACAAACCATAAATCAAATGAACTGTTTGCTCTTAACTATTCCTCTTCTTATAACAATTTAACAAAACACTTCATGATAATGAAGTTCTTGCATGCTCATGGCCTTGAGCATATCTGAGCGCCAGAAGGCATTATATGATGCCACCTTCGGTTAAATATTGATTATAGTTACTGAGCTTGCATGTTTAAGGATCCAAGTGATGTATTCCCAAGAAAGCAATAAGTCATGAAGCAGGATCCAGATTTGCACAAACAAGACTAGTTGAATTTACTAATCCAAAAAGACTCAAATTATCTTCAAAACTCGAATTTCTATTTCCTTAGGCTTAATTTAGTCATTATATTTCTGCATATTCAGCCGTCATTACTGTTTTTGATAGCTATACAAATGCCAAGGAAAAATAAGAAAACTTAACGATTAGTGTTCTTCTACCTCAGCCAGGTAATTCAGGTTTCAACTCATCAAACTAGCTACTGTGTTAGTTATGCCCTTGTCTTTGTATTTTTCTTATGAATTCTTAACTCTTAACTTCTCCATGACTAACCAGAACATAGGCCAGCCTGATTTAACTTACTAACAAGAACCTGGTAAATGGGATCCCCAAAACATTTTAAGTTGAAACTCAAGCAATGATTTCAACAGAGGTACATGTTGTCCTAAAGTGAATTAGAAGAACATGAGATTCTTTTTTAACTTTTCATCTATATTTACTCCAGTACTAATTGGTACCTTCCTTTTACTCCAACTTTATTTTGCTGAAAGATGATCCTTTAGCATGATTTCCTTTCTTCGTGCAATACAGGCCAATAGGATAAATTAACTACAAGACTGCATTCAAACTAAAAGGAACTATGCTAATGCAACTAGAAATCCTATTTTAAAGAAGCACTAAATCTAACAAAAATTACAGACAAATCATTCCACAGTTGTGAGGGATGAGCACAATAGAGTTAATAAAGGAAACATATAGCCAATGTACAGCATTTATGGATCATTTGATGCACAACTATCATAGTTGGAAAAAGAGAAGTTTCATGCATAGTAGAAAAACACTAAACCAGATAAAAAAAGACGTCGCACTTACTCTGAATTTGAGTTTCGGGTGCTCATATTTTCTTCTAAATGATCCACATTGGCACGGGCGAATTTACACGGGACCCGAGGGCCACAACCCTCCTCCCTCCCTCCTCAATTTTTAATAATACTACTTTTATATAATAATTTATATTTTTCAATATAGAATTTTTTTAATGTTTTAGTATATATATTATTTGACCCCTTTAAGTATAAACATTTATAGTTAGTCAAATTATTAGTTTTTTTTAATACACATCTAGAGTTCAAATCTTTTGGAAGACTAAATTAAATTTTTTTTCCTTCTCTCTATTTCGTAAATTTCAATTAAATATACATTATATATCTTTGAAAGATTAGGAATGTGATTATTATAATAATTATTTTCGTCATTTAATATATACTCTTAAACCTGAAATTCTAGATCCGCCAATTATTTTTGTCACTTAATATGTACTCCTCCTAAACATAAAATTCTAGATTTACCCTTGCACATCGACAGAACTAGTCACAAACTTTGAAGTATCTAAAATTGTATCCTCCGTTGCAATATTTGACATAGCTAAAAATAATAAGGTTGGAACTGGTAAGAGCTAGAACAAAAATATAATAATAACGTATTCAATTTTAGACTTTTAATTATTTTCAAAGACTTTTGTGTATTTTGAAAGTCTAGGTATATTCAATCTAGACTTTTATAAATTCCATAGAAAACTAGTGATATCTAAATTAGATTTGTATAGAGTTTTAAAAGTCATGTGGTATTCAAACTTGACTTTTTAAAACTCTATGAAAATCTATTGGTATCCAAACTTTCAATAGATTTGCATGGATTCTTTTAAAATTCCTTGGGTGCAAACTTTAAAACACTTGGTACAACTTTAACTCTAAAACACTTGGTATTTAAGTGATATTACCAATGGGAGATTCGCAAGCTAATATAATGTATGAACAACTAAAGAGAGCAATGAATTGTTAAAACTCATAGTTAAGACTGCCACGCAAGGTTGACATGATAGAAGTGGAGTCTTGAGGAAAAAATCATATAGGAACAAAAATACAGCTAGTCTAAACAAAAAACTTGTAATCGAAAACACATTTAAAGTGGTTCTCGTAGAGGTACAACAACAATTGTAAGCTTATGTGTCATAACTCTAGTTTTGTATGGGATCCTGAGACCGAAGAAATTTATGGCTCTTAGAGAAATATGGGAGGATTACTTTAAGGTTACTATAATCTATTTAAAATAATAAAATTTACATTTATGATTAGAATTATAACTAGTTTTAATACTTTCTATTTTTTATTCTTTGCATTCTCACCCGAAATATGAATATTATCAAACAAATAACAAGCAAATGTCAATGCAGGGAGAGATACAATAGCGAATTGAATGTGGACGATGTTCATCATATTGGCAATAACGAACCTTAGATTTTTTTCTTTCCCATAAAAGACTATTGAAAACATATTACAAATTCAAGACCCAGATTTGTACTGAACCAAATTGACTCGTATGTGAGCATTACATGTGCGCGCCGAACTGGTCATTCATTGCAGGTAATCTAAAGCATTAACTCGGTCCAAGAGTGTAACGGAAGCCGAACTGGTCATTCATTGCAGGTAATCTAAAGCATTAACTCGGTCCAAGAGTGTAACGGAAGCATTAACTTGAAGTTAATGATGATTCCGTAACCTCTCGGTTGGCTATAACTCGGTCATTCATTGCAAGTTGGGGTGAGTACTCCAATAAAAGAAGGTCGTGAACAAGAACAAACTAGACACAAAGAAATAACAATAAGAGATCTCCATCCACCTATGTTCTCCTTCTCTCTCATCCTCTCAATCATGCGTCTTTTGCTAGGCATAATACTCGTGATAACATTCGGGTCTACTCAATTTGTCGTGACCACCTATGCTCGGTGGAGGTCACGATTTATCATAGTATCCTGAGAAATAAACGACCCATGTAACCTCGAAGCACTAAACCAAGTTGACTCGTACGTGAGCATAACCTGTGCGTGCCGGACCGATCGAGGCAAAATTTGCCTAAGCGAATGAACTAACGTTTTGTCACTTAAATCTTTCTTTTTTTTTTGTGATTTACTCAACAATATAACGGAAACATTAATCTAAAGTTAATGATGATTCCGTAACCTCTTGGTTGGCCATAACTCGGTCATTAGTTACAAGTTGAGGTAAGCGCTCCTATAAAAGGAGATCGTGAGCAAAAGAAAACTAGACACGAAGAAAAAGCAATAAGAGATCTTCATCCACCTATGTTCTCCTTCTCTCATCCTCTCTGTCTTGCATCTTTTGCTCATTATTCCGGAAGGAATCGACATCGACGGCCAGTACATATAAAGTGTCATGTCATTTACTCAAGTACCACATTATTCACTCTCTCATTTTCACTCTCCCTATCATAGCTCTAATTAGTATTAGTCTTTATTGACTAAAAATTTACCACACATTGCTTTCATCCATATGAATGATTCAATTTTAATTAACTATTAGTAACTAACATCGTTGTATCCGTTTCTCGTATTTAGAGAATCGTTCCACAAGAATCCATCTTTCAAGCTTGACAAAGTCTTATTAGTATTAAAACTATATGTAAAAAAAATACGTCTCTTTTTGTTTTTACTTGTTTGTTTCCATCAACTGATCGAGTGTGACATGCTATTTTGATGTGAATTGCAATTTTAAAAAATAAAAATTGAACACGATCGGCCTGTTTTGATGTCTATTTTTCTTTGTTCTTTTACAAATCTTATAGTTAGATAGCTCACTTGTAATAAGTTATATGTCTTACTTGATGGATGCCACATAGAGAAGAATTATTATAATTGCTTCTTAGATCTCATCGAGGCTTTGTAGACGCGAACAAAGAATTCTAACAAACAGACGCATTATGCTTAATTTGTCCATTAGGGTTTTCTTGTCTCCGATTCGACCATCGAGTAAATTCGGAAATGCAAATGGTTTTTCGTTCAACAGCAAACATTAGGAGGCGTTTGGTTTGTGTCATTTTCCATTTTCATTTTCCAGAAAACCGTATTTTCTAGTTTTCTGAAAAATGACTTTTTTTCATTCTCTAGTTTTCCAGAAAACGCTATGTTTTTTTTCTGGAAAACAAAGTTGGAAAATGCAAACCAAACATATTTTCCAGAAAACCGCATTTTCTACAGAAAATGAAAATGAAAAACAGACTGAAAAATGCAAACCAAACGCCCCCTAAATTTTTCATAGCTAGAGAAAAATATCCTGCAATGTATTGTAAAAAAAATGATTAATTAGATTTTTCCAACCTCGAAAGTTTTTCATCAGCCATCAAGGTAAATCGGGAAGCGCTTGCGGTGGACGGTCTAGAAGCCCAGCGTCCCAAGGTTTGCGCCTCATTTGAAGAAAAAAATTCCTAAAAATACTCCGTAGTTAGGGATTGAACCACAAATACTTAAAATAACGACTAATTGTCTTACCGTTGCACCATAACCCTAGGGGCAATGTATTGTAGCTTAGATTTAAGCAATGAGTATTTAATTAAGCCGAAAGTGTGTTATCAGTCAATACTTTGAATTATGATTAGTCATTACACTTTAGGATTGTCTAGTAATTCAGAGGATTTAGGGTTTAAGGTACATGTGATTTAGTACTGTGTGAGATCTTAATGAATAGCGTTTTGGGTATGGCAAAGAGAATTTGTGTTCAGATATAATTATTAATTAATCCCCTTCAACTAACATTGGATTGTGATTGGGATTCTGAGATTAACATAATTATTTTTTAATATCATGTATGGCAATATTAATGTAAACTCTTCATTGAAAAAAATTATTATTTAGTGTCATTATTGTCTGGGTTTGGTGTCCTCCACTACTAAACTTAACATCATTTGTTAGAATATATTGTTTTAAATTAGAAATGGAAGGCGATGGAATTTTCCTGTGCAATTTACAAGTCTTCTTCAAATTTTAAAAATCTAAAAAACTGTGTGTGTTTTAATTTTTATGAGTTGTAGAAAGAATATTAATTTGTGCAAAAATTAAAAAGGACTTTGTTTTTTATTGCAATAGTCAGGAGGGATTTGTTTTTATTTATTATCAAAAGATGTATCATCCCGCACCATTTCATTTTTATTTTCAATATTATTTTTTTTATGTTATTATAGCAACTATAAATCTTATAATATGAATACTTCAATTCTAATCAATGTAGATAAATTATGTTGTAACAATTATAATAATAGATAAATTATATTGTAACAATTATAATTCATAATTGTTATAATATATAGATATTTCAACTTTCATCAATATTGATAAAGCAGTCTTGTAGCAGCATTTCAACCAACCAATTACAGTACATAGTTACTGTAATATGATTCTTCATTTTAAATTAATACTGATTAATATTGATCAACACAATTACACTAAGTCAATATCATATTATATTGCATCAGAAAAATAAAACTGCCACTTTAGAAGTGCCTCTTGAACGGCTCCACATATTTTGTAAGAGGATAAATTACGAGTGTATTTTGCCTCCTTAGCGGGCCCCTTTAGGATGACCTTATATATTCTAAAATGGGATAAATTACGAAAACATTATGTCCTGATGCATCGCATGAGAGAGATCAAATACTCAACGAGATATTTTTACACCAACTGAGAATTAAACTCCCAATCTTATTGCAGTAAACATCCTCTAGAACGGCTCCAGATATTTTGAAAGAGGATAAATTACGAGTGTATTTTGCCTCCTTAGCAACCCCTTTAGGATGACCTTATATATTCTGAAACGGGATATATTACGAGAACATTATGCCCTGGCGCATCACATGAGAGAGATCAAATACCCAACGAGATATTTTTACATCAATTGAGAATAAAACTCCCAATCTTATTGCAGTAAGTACCCTTGTAGGTACCAACTGTGTTAATCCGTAGAAGTAAAAGAGGTGAAAAAGTCAATATCATATTATATTTTAATAAAAAGGTTATACGCTAACTCAGACGTCCCATACAATGTCAATACCTATTATAGGTGGCAAAGACGATTTGCTCATCCCAACGCCCCAGCCAACCCGTCTCATGGCCAACACAAAGGAGGTAAATTACAGGGACTACTAGCTCGGATACCGTGGCTAGTGCATGGGGGTCAATATCATATCATAAGTGATAAAAGTTTATTCGCTCACCCCAACACCCCCACCAATCCGTCTCAGGGCCAACACGAAGGAGATAAATCACGGGACTACTAGCCCGTATGCTGTGACTAGTGTGTGGGAAGGACGGGCACACTGCTTTGTCAAGTTTTGACCCCCAAACCTCAAGGTGACAACACCGATGCGCTAGCCATCAGTCTATTATGTGGAGACTCGATATCATATTATAACAAAAATTATAGATCCGCTACCTTAACGACCTCCTAGAGTCAATCCCATGGATATGAAAGAAGGTTCATGCAGATATATAGATAACAAACGCATGGTGGAGCTGAAAATACATATTGTCATCTCATGAGATGAACCCCTGATCATTATATCAGAAATATTATGTATCCACAATCTATACTATATCATGGGGCAATTCAATATCATATTATAGCTGCTATGGATCATTGTTACTTATTGTATGTATATAGTTATATTAATTGTGGACTGTAACGATAAAATTGCGGTGAGTATAATTTTGTATCTATGATATATTAATTGTTCTAATAACTTAAAAAAATAAGAATAATTTTGAAAAAAAAAAATATAGACACGGAAAATATTTTTTTTACCATTTCAATAAAAAATTTCTTTTGATTTTTTGTCCATGTAGCTATGCACAATAAAAAAAACCCTCCTTAAACTGCTCTCCATTAATAAAAATTCATACTTTTAATCTCCACAAAAAAGAAGAAAAAAATTAAAACGCTCGATTCTCTGCCCTTCAAAAATTTCCATCTCATTTTCCACGCGGAGTGTCCATGCTGACCTTCTGCCATCAATGAAGCAGACATCGAAGAACTGCAGCTCACTAATTCATGCTTTTCCACTTTAGTTTCTATTTGATTAGTTGGGTAGATTACGCATCAAGGGCTGGAAATGAGTAATGAAAGAGAGCAGCTTTTGACTTTTTGTAAACTGATAGCCTTTTAGCTCCATAGCTGAGGATAATAGATACCATAATGATGTAGATTACTATAGAATCTATGAAGATGAGTGTTGACTATGACTCCGCAACCACTTTTCCCTCGATTTCATTCCATCTAATCATTCACACCAACAGTTTTCAGACATGTGAGAATATAGAAGATGATCTACAGATGAAAATGATATGATGTAGCTAGTCAATATTCAAAGTACACTGTAAAGAGGTCATTGGAGGATGATTGGACAAAAAAAATTCAGATTTAATTTTCATGATAATGTTCTATATACAAAAAGTCATATTTGAATATTTATAGTCTTCATTTGCCAAGATATTTTTTTTTCTTTTCCATATAAATATTTATGAATAAACTCGAGTTAGACTTGAATCGAATACAAACTGAGCTTTACATCCCTTATAATCAGAGAGGAGGTGATAGCAACTCCCTGAGAAATTCCAAACGTAAGAAGGCAACACCTCAGTTATAGAGTCTGTCTTCGCTTTGATCCCTAAACTAAGTAATTAAATCAATAAACATGATTAGGCGATTAAACAAATGGCTAATCAATAAACAAAACAGCTAGGAAATTTCATCCACGCCCTTCTTCCCTCGCCTTAAAAGAAATCCCTTCCCACGCCCTCCCCTTTCTCCTTACTCGAGACCTTCGCCTGCAACAAAGTAAAGCAGAGGAGAATATCGATATAGAGAAGTGTGTATCAGCTATGTCAAATATCACAGGAGACGGCGGAAGCTTCTGTTCCGGGAACAAGTCAGCCGGAGAAGATGATACCCACAAGCAAATATACATGCTGTATAATCCGGCAGTGGCGGCGGCGGCCGCCGATGCAAGCGCTGATGTCTCTGCGACGCTGCTGCCGCAGACAATGAAGAAGAAGAGGAATCTTCCTGGAACTCCAGGTGAATTGAATTAAATTGAAAGTTAAATTGTTGGATTCCATTAATGAGGACGGCGAGGTTTGTTCATGCAGACCCGAACGCCGAGGTGGTCGCGTTGTCGCCGAGGACGCTGATGGCGACGAACCGGTTCGTGTGCGAGATCTGCCACAAGGGGTTTCAGCGGGACCAGAACCTGCAGCTGCACCGGCGGGGGCACAACCTGCCGTGGAAGCTCCGGCAGCGGAGCAGCAGCGAGGTGGCGAGGAAGAGGGTGTACGTGTGCCCGGAGCCGGCGTGCGTGCACCACGACCCTGGTCGGGCCCTCGGCGACCTCACCGGAATCAAGAAGCACTTCTGCCGGAAGCACGGCGAGAAGAAGTGGAAGTGCGACAAGTGCGCCAAGAAGTACGCGGTGCAGTCGGACTGGAAGGCGCACGCCAAGATCTGCGGCACCAGGGAGTACAAGTGCGATTGCGGCACCATCTTCGCCAGGTAATTAATTAACGAATCCATTTCCTTCGATCGATCATCGATCGTTTGTTATGAATTTGTTTCCTGCTTTTCTTGTTTCTGAACACTACGGATGCAGATCGTGTTGTTCATGAGACGGATTGGCGAGGGAATCGGCTTTTGCCACCAATTCATCTTCATCTAATTATTTCCAGGAGGGACAGCTTCATCACCCACCGGGCTTTCTGCGACGCGTTGTCCCAGGAGAATGCCAACAAGCTGAACCAGCCACTCATGGCCGCCATGGCGTCCAACCTTCAAGCCCAGGCCTCCAGCCTCATGCCCCTTAAGCCTCTCCACCTCTCCGCTGACCTCCCGGCCTACTTCACCCGCGAGTCCAAGGGCAACTCGCCGGAGCTCCGGTCGCTCGCCGGCCAATTCATTCCCCCACACGCCGACATGGACGCCGGCATGATCTCCAGCTTCCTGCCCAACCTCCCCGGCGCTCCCTCCTCCTGCCTCCAACCAGGCCCGGTGAGCTTCTGCGGGCTGGACGCGACCGCGTTCCCGAAGCCTCCGTCGGAGTCCTCGGCCCACATGTCGGCCACGGCGCTGCTGCAGAAGGCTGCCCAGATGGGCGCCGCGGTGGCCGGCGGGGGTAACAGGGGCGCCCTGGCGTCGATGATGGCGGGGCCGGACCGGAGGGCGTACGGCAGCCCGGTTAAGGCCCACGGGACGTTCCAGCTCGGCCGCCAGTTCTTCGATCCCTCGGTGAGTGAAGTGGCTGGATTGGTCGCCGGCGACGGGTCGGCTCTGAAGCACATGGCCCGCTGCGGGAGTGGAGATGTGACGACGGTCGACTTCCTGGGACTCGAGGGAGAGAGACGACTACACATGCATCAACAGCAGCAGCAGCAGCAGCGTAGGAGGATGGAGACTCTGCACGGGCTGCAGCAGCAGCAGCAGCAGATGCATACAGAAATGGAGAACGCTCTGTGGGAACTTTAATCGATCGCAAACAATCAAAATGTCGTTGTTGCTTGCTCAACAAAAGAATCGGGCGGATGGACCCGTAAGACTTGCCCAAAGGTCATAAGAATGTCCATTAGTTGCAACCGAACACAAAAACCAAAAAGCTGTCACTCGATTAGTTCAGCGCTTTAGTCACTCTAATTGACTTATTAACACTGATCGACCTAACAAGAAAACCCTCTCTGGCTCTCTCTCTATTGCTTCGGCTGTAATCTTAACCACGTCCTCGTTGCAGTTCCTGAGCGGTTGCGAAGGCCTCCTGTTCGTTTAACCTAGCCCGTTATCACTCGGTTTCTACCATGTAAGGGATAGAGTTAATAAAGGGAAAACTCCGACATGGAGATGCAATATCCGCCGTATGTTCTGGTTATTGCGGTCCAGATCATTCCGACGGATAGGGGTGTCAATCTCTCTGTTGCTTTGGTCGTAATCTTAACCATGTCCACATTGCAACGGCCTCTTGTTCGTTTAACCTAGCCTGTTTTAAGATATTGTATCCTAGAAAGAGTAATTTCATGTCGGATTGACAAGAGACCCTTCTTGAAATTTTGTATCAAAAAACGTGCGAGCACCTTATCAATATAAGTTGCTTGAGACAATGCTAGGATTTTATTCTTCCTATCCTGAATAATCCGGATCCCAAAAACAAAACTTACTTCTCCTAAATCTTTCATTTGAAATTACTCAGTCAATCATCTCTTTACATTAAAATGTCATTTACGTAAAGAACCAAGAAAATCACACTATTAGCATCAATGAGCTTGTAAACATAAGGTTCATCAATATTTTGTTGGAAGTCATAGGTCTTAATAATCTCATCAAACCTAACGTTTCAAGATCTGGATGTTTGCTTAAGTCCATAGATAGACTCATGAAGCTTGCAGACTTTCTACTCCTAGTGTTTAATCACAAACTCTTCTGGTTGCACCATATGGATGCTTTCTTCAAGATGACCATTCAAAAAGGTTGTCTTAACGTTCATTTGTCAAATCTCATAATTGAGACAAGTAGAAATGGACAAGAGAATGTGAATAGACTTTATCATGCCAACCGCAGAGAAAGCTTCTTCATAATCAACTCTTTCTTTTTCGATATAACCCTTTGCCACTAGTCTAGCCTTGAAAGTCTCTACTTTTCCATCCACACTTCTCTTTTTCTTGAAGATCTATTTACATCCTATAGGCCTGACACCTTCAGGTAGATCTACAAGATCTCATACCGAATTGGAGTACATTGGCTCTATTTCTTGGTTCATAGCTACTTGCCATTTTCCTTATCAAGATCATGCATCGCATGTCGATATGACGATGGATCATCATCTTCGGTATCGGCTATAATAATATTTGTTTCTCCATCTTGTCTGTAGCGAGCAAGAGTTCTAACAACCCTCCCACTTCATCTAGGTACCAAACTTTCCTGATTAGGAATAATAGTATCTTTTTCTTCCCTATTGCCTTCAACAGATGGAATGACCTTATCATTAAGTAATGTATAAGATCGTACGCCGGCTAGAGGGGGTGAATAGCTCGTCACTCTCCGATCGTCTTCTTCTACACGTGTTAGTTGCGGTAGCAGAAATGAAACTTAAACAATAAAAACAATGCTAACACTTATCCTTTATGTGGTTCGGAGATTGCTTACTCCTACTCCACGGCTTTTCCTTGAAGTGGAAAATCCCTCAATCTTTCGATGGTTTAATCCCCGACAATCTTCGACTAGAGCTTTCTCCTTCTCGATGAAAACAACATCTCATAAATCTTTCTTCCTTTTACAAGATGAGAACTAGAGTTAGGAGGAAGAGATTTGGCTTTGGAAGCTTTGAGCACGAACTAGGAGGTTTTCAATCACAATTTCGTAATCTCTTCATACTCCAAAGCTTCCTCTTAAATAGAGGAGAAAACTGTTAAGAAAACAACTCAACCCGTTACCAGTCGACTAGTCCTTTCCGTTGGATACAGCCAACGACTAGTTTTTCCAAAGCATCGGTCGACTGGTGTCAATCCCAGTTGACTGATTTTTCTGTGAGTTTCACCCAATGCTGCCAATCGACTCATTCTTCTTACAAACTCACTTTTAACCTCTCCAGAGTACACCCTTTGCGTATGCCTTGAAGTCCACTTCCCTAGCCCTTTGAAGTTCTCTTCCTTTGGCTCTCGTCTCTCGGATGCATACAAGCCCACAGCTTATTTTCACGTTATCCTTCACATATGCTTTTGAAGTCTACTTCCTCGACTCGTCCTTTAAAGTCCTTTTCCTTTGGCTATCGTCCCTTGGATGACATCACTCCGTTGCTTCTCGTGTGTGGTTCATCAAGTCTCGCATGACTCAAACACACATCAAATCAATATGAAATCCTAACTTAATCATATTGACACATACATCAAAACCCATGATCGTACCAATCAAACTTGGGTTGATTGCACCAACAAGCAATTCCTCAAGTACAATTTTACTTAGAGGTTTGAAGTTAGTCATATAGTCATTCTCAAGGAAAGTAGCATGTGCCGATACAAATACTTTCTTTTATTGTGGACTATAAAACAAACCTCCTCTCATACCTTTTTGGGTAACCAACAAACAGACACACTTCTGTTCGTGGTTCCAATTTCCCAGTTTTCCCTTTCAATACATAAGCTAGGCATCTCCAAATTCGAAAATGGTGTAGACTAGGTTTACATCCATTCCACATTTCCATTAGGGTCTTAGGGACTAATTTTAATGGTACGACATTTAAAATGTAGATCGTTGTTTGTAAAGCGTATCCCCAAAAGGATGTATGCAGTGAAGCATAACTTATTATAGATCTGACCATATCTAACAAAGCATGATTCCTTCTTTCGGCAATACCATTTTGTTATGGAGTTCTAGGAGCCGAGAGATGAGATATGATCCCTTTCTCAATTACGTTGATTCTTGAACTCCGTATTAAGGTACTCACCTCCTTGATCTGATCAAAGAATTTTTAGTGATTTACCTAGTTACTTTTCAGCTTCAGCTAGAAACTCTTTAAACTTTCCAAAAGTTTTTGATTTCCTTTGCATTAGGTAAACATAGTCATATCTTGAATAATCATCAATAAATGTGACGAACTATTCATAACCTCTTTGTGCTGGTACATTCAATGGTCCACATACATCAAAATGCACTAACTCAAGTAGTTCTTTGGCCCTATCTCCCTTTGCCGAGAAAGGTCTCTTAGTCATTTTCCCTTCCAAATAAGATTCACAAACTGATAAAGTGTTAACAATTAACTCTCTCAAAGGACCTTCCTTTTTTAGTCTATTTATCTTATCTAGATTGATATGACCTAACCTAAGGTGTCATAGATACGTTTCATCACTATTTGCAAGCTTTTGCATTTTGTTAGACTTTGGATGAGCTACTTTGAATAGTTCAGTATTCAATGATAAACATTCACAAGGCTTAAGGACATGTAACCCATTTTCACAAGACTTTGGATGAGCTGCTTTTCAACTTCAACTAGAAACTCCTTAAACTTTCCAAAAGCTTTTGATTTCCTTTGCATTAGGTAAACATAGTCATATCTTGAATAATCATCAATAAATGTGACGAAATATTCATAACCTCTTTATGCTTGTACATTCAATGGTCCACACACATCAGAATGCACTAACTCAAGTGGTCCTTTGGTCGTATCTCCCTTTGACGAGAAATGTCTCTTAGACATTTTCCCTTCCAAATAAGATTCATAAACTGATAAAGTGTTAACAATTACCTCTCTTAAAGGATTATCATTTTTTTAGTCTATTTATCTTATCTAGATTGATATGACCTAACCTAAGGTGTCATAAATACGTTTCATCACTATTTGCAAGCTTTTGCATTTTATTAGACTTTGAATGAGCTACTTTGGATAGTTCAGTATTCAATGATAAACATTCACAAGGCTTAAGGACATATAACCCATTTTCCATATATGCATGACAAATTTCAAGACCATTTCTTGAAATAGAAATTCCATTATTATAGAAAGAAATACCAAATAATTATTCATGTAATTTTGAAATGAAAATTAAATTTCTACAAAATCCAGCAATGAAAAAAAAAATTGTTCAAAACTAAATATTTATTTTCAAAATTTAAATGGGCAACTCCCACTGCCTTAACTGAAACTAAATATGCCCCATTGCCAACTCTAAGTGTCAACTCCCCATTAGCAAATTCCCTCGAAGAACTAAGTAGCTGCATAGAAGAACAAACATGTTTAGTGGCTCCCTAATCAACTATCCAAAAGGAAGAATTATCCTCTACTAAACAAGCTTCTAAGACAAATAAATCAAATTTACCTTTCTTCTTCTCTTTCAACTCTGCGAGGTATTTTGGACAGATCCTTTTCCAGTGTTCATCTACATCGCAGTGGAAACATGTCCCTTTAGGCTTCTTCTCGACTTTCTTATAATAGGGTTTGTTGGTCTTAGACCCATCCTTTGGCTTCTTTGATTTGCGACTAGATTTTCCACCCTTAGCCTTTTTTTAGGCCTTATGAAGAATTGGGCTTTTCAGCAACATTTGCTTTAACCTTGTTCTTCACTAGTCATGAGATAGCTTCCAAAGTTTGGAGTCCATTCAGTAGCTGAGTCATCCCATAATTTAGCTTATTCATTGATTCTGTCGACAAGCGAAGATCGGTTCTTCCACGGATGACTCTGTTTGACCAAGGTGACCTGGTCTGCTATAACTCGGAGATCGGGGACGGGCTCAAACAGGGGTCCGGCTCAAGAAGCTCAACTCGGACCAAAAAGGGGATTACAAAGTAGTGGCGTGGTTGCAAAATGGCAGCAATCCCTTCTACAGAGTCATATGGAGGGTTTATATAGGGGAGAGATAACTATCTGCTGTGTCAGAGCTGGCAAATCTCATTAAGGGAGGGTTAGTTGACAGGTAGTGATAGTGACAACCGCATTAATGCTGTGAGACTGCCATAGCCGCCTGACACCCTGCCTAATATATCTCTTATGTCCCTCCTTAACTCTCGGCGGCTCTGCCAGGCAATGATTATGCTGGGGGGATTGTCTTTTGAATATTTGATAAGAAAGACTTATATGATAAGAAAGGCTCATAATTGTTCGGTCGTTCCCGTGTGATCACGAGTACCTGACTTTGGACACCAGACTTTGAGGGGCCGACCTCGGGTGACCGACCCCCAGTGTCCCGGCCTCGGGTGTCCGACCCCCCCCCCCCCCGTTCCAACCTCGGTGGACCGACCCCCCCCCCCGTTCCGACCTCGGGGGACCGACCCCAAGTGTCCCGGCCTCGGGTATCCGACCCACCGTTCCGAACTCGGGTGGCCTCCCCCGAATACCCGACCCCGGGCGTCCTGACCTCGGGTGACCGTCCCCGAGTGCCCGACCCCGGGTGTCCCGACCTCAGGTGACCGACCCCGAGGGTCCCGACCTCGGGTGACCCTTGGCCTGGCCTATTCACTACCGATTTAGATCGGCAATCGAACCCGACCGAGCTCCTGATCCTTCTAAAAATCATACGCCCGGATCACAAGCCTCCCTCTCAAGTCTAGTCGAAGGAGGAGTTCAATCCAACTGACTAGGCTCCCTGCTCGGTCGGCTTGCCTCTTTTTTGCCTTCTCGCATGTCACCTCGTACGATTAATCCTCCCCTTTAATGTCGTATCCCCCATCAAATCCTCATTAATGCAGGACCACGTGTCGCTTCCCGACTAGAGGTCTCTGGTAACGAAACGTCACCGGCGTGGCTCGCGCGACGTGCGAGTGAAGCTTCGAGGTCTGGGAAATGGCAGAGATCGGACGGCGAGGAGTGTGCCCCGCCATTTTCTTTTTCTCCATCGGACGGTCCTCCTGGTTTTACCAGCGGTATAAATAGGCTTAACTCCTCATTTTACCCCTTTTTATCCCGACCTTCGCTTTCTCTCCGACTCCTGTCCGATCTCCGCCACCCGACCTTCGCAAATCCGACGAACAGGGTTTCCGGCGATCTTTGATTTTAGGTATTCCTTTCCTCTGCCGAGTCCTCATCGTGCCTTTTTCGACTTTGTTTTGATGGCCGAATCGTCTACTCCTCCCGAGCCATGGTATTTAACCACCTGGTCTTCCCTAACCTTAGGTCAGATTGAGACCCTGCGTATAGATTATCTGATCCCCGAAGACCATCCCATAACTCTGCCCGACTGTCGGGGTCGGGCACACGAGCCCCCCCTAAGTAATTTCACCGTCTTCTCTGATCAGTTGTTAGCCGGCCTGCGTTTTCCCCTGCACCCCTTCTTCCGCGAGATCTGTCGTTATTTCCAGATCTCCTTGTCTCAATTAGCCCCCAACTCGATCCGAATCCTATGCGGTACAGTGATCATCTTTACCGCCCATAAAATTCCCTTAGAGCCCCGGGTGTTCCACTTTTTCTATTATCTCAAGAAACAAGAACCCGGGAATTTCTACTTCCAAGCTCGTATTAACTCGGCCTTCTTAGAGAAGGTGTCTTCCTCCAATAAAGGTTGGAAATCTCACTTCTTCTATATCCAATCAATCCCCCGACCGAACTGGCCTATTGCGTGAGTAGAGAACCTGCCTGATCACCCTCAGCTACCCAAGAACCTTCGTTCGGAATCGGGCTACCGGTCTGCATTTTCTAAGCTCGGGGGAGCCCGATACCATGCGGGCAAGCTACTGATCGAGGGTATGCTGTATCTCTTCCGGCTGAGCCAAGTCCCGGCGAAGCTACCCGGCACCCTCGGTATGTCCCTACTCGCTTTGTAAGTTTGTTAATGCTAACTAAAACTTTTTCCTTCGTGCAGCCAACATCATGTATGACGCCAGGGTTGATGCCATGTTGGATCGGGAGGACGAAGCCATGGAGGCTTTGGCCGCCCAGCTAGCGGTTGCTCGAGCGGTACCACCAGTGAGCATTGCATCAGCTCCCGAGCTTCCGGAAGCTGTAGCAAGCGATCCCAGAGAGAGTCTCCCGACCGGGGATGCGGGAGCGACAACTCGGGTGGCCGTCGAGGGGACATCCACCCAGGCAGAGGAAGAAGAAGAAGAGGAAACGGACCAGGCAGCTTCTCCTAGCTTGGTCCGAAAGCATCGCCGGCTGGTCCTCTCCTTGGATATGCCTTCACATCCAGCACCAACCGCGGGGGGCCAGGTCTCAGTGCCTTCTCGACCTGACCCAGCTATGCCCGGCCTTCGAGTTCCGACTCGGGGCTCGACTCCTGTTCCTGCAGTTCCCCGACCTGACCCTCGGGGTCCGACCCGGTCAACACCTAGCTCGGCGGCCCGACCTCCTACCTCTGTAACCGCACCATCCGGTGCATCGACCTCGGGGACCGCGCCGCGTCCTCAGGCCCCTCAGACGAGCACCGCCAATATCGACGCCGTCGAAGCCCTTCTATCCATGCACTCCCCCCCCCCCCCCCCCCGAGGTCAGCTGTGGACGTTCAAGTGCCCTCGGCCACTACTCTAACTCCAACCGTCCAACCTCAATCGCTTAACCTGCATGGCATGCTGGTTTCGGGCTGGGAGGAAGGATGGATGGCGCCCTTCGCGATGGACCATGTTAGCCTGGTCGACCACTTCTTCGTGGGAATGACCCAGGTACCTTCTCCACTTATTTTGACCGTTTATGCTTATACTTATGATCTTCCCGCCGTTTTACAGCAATGGGCGCTGGGTCATGCAGTCAGTCAAGTGTTGGTCGCCAATACCCGGGAGCGCCGGGCAGCCGAGAGAAAAGTAAGAGATTTGGAGGCCAAGGTGGCGCAGTGCACTTTTCCTCCGGGCGATGAGGGCATAGACCAGCTGCATTCGGAAATAACCGCGCTGAGGTCTCACATATCAGAGCTGGAGGTCCGTGCAGAGGAAGAGCAGCGGTTGATGGCTCAGTCCGCGGTGGAGGCGGAGCGCTTGACTAACCGGGTGGCTCATTTGGAGGGCAAGAATAAGGTCCTCAAGAACCGGTATACCCGAGTCCATGCTGACCTGGCTAAGATAACAACAGACGCTAAGGGGCTCCAACGGAAATTGAAGGAGTCGGATGCGGCCCATCACCAAACTCAACTCGCCCTGAAGAACAAAGAGATAGAGCTGGCTGCCCAACACGAGGCCTTTCAAGGTTTAGAAGCTCAGCTATTGGGCAAGGAGGCGTAGCTGGCTGTTCGGGAGACCACCATCCAAGGGCAGGGTACCGAGCTTGCTGAGAAGGACGCCGAGCTTGCTCGACTCAAGAAGGAGTTGGAGGATTATAAGTCGGGCGAGTCCGCCCGTATTGAAGCAGCCCGGGCGGCCTACATTCAGTCGGACTCCTTCCTGAACTTGGTATCAGAGCGCACTGGTGGCATGATCGTGTACGGCGTAAAGGGTGTTATCCAGCAGCTGACTAAGGTCGGCCATCTTCCGGAGGACCTTCCCCCCAACGCAATGAAGCTGAGGTGGATCAAGGCGTCGATTCCTGAAGATGCCTTCCCCCCATTTACTTAGGTTGAATTCTTACTTTCCTTTGTTTCATGATGACTCGACCCTCAGGCCTTAGAGAGTTTGCTATGTTTTTGAGTCGGCTCAGCCCCCGGGGTTTAATTTTGTAACTGCCGCAGGCCTTTTCCTGATGATGCTAACTTATTGTGATTTTTCTTCCATCTCCTTGATCCCTCACTTGCTTGTTTATGATGGTTTAGATTTTTTGTCAAGTATCGTTTACTCAATGAGTCTGAACTATTTTGCCCAAGGCCGACGTTGGAACTATATTGCGAATTCTCACTAAGTGTTGTTTGCTCAGGGCGTGCACATTGTTTCCTTTAGTTTGATTTCGTAAGCCGAACTGAAAATCTTTCTAAGTGTCAAACGCTCAACGTATCTTGAGCCCCCGGTCATTCGTCAGGCCGTTGCCCGGATTCGGGCATATCGTTCGGTCGGTTGGTACCCTGACTTAGCGTTTATCTTGTTTTCGACGAGTTAATCTTATCGGCGGAGCCGAGTTGGCTTATGTGCGCTGGTTCGACTAGTTCAGCTTTATCAAGCTGACCTAATATTCCTTTTGTCTTTCGAACGTGGAGAGCCACGCTCGGGCAATGAAGATCACGGAAATGTGTTAATTCGTACTTCCCTTAAGTAAGAGTCTGGACACTGTCCGAACTTACCCTGCTGAACGTGGATCGCCACGCCCGATCAGGCCCGACCGAACGTGGAACGCCATGCCCCG
>JAGFNQ010006559.1:183302-200886 GCA_024364735.1 Boesenbergia rotunda | reverse complement strand
TAACCGGCAAAGAATATTTTGCCAAAGGAATTTCTTCACCGCTTGTTCGGTGATCCGGGCCAGGGCTTCCTCTTCGACCCACTTGGAGAAGTAGTCCACTGCCACCAACAGAAATTTCTTCTGACCTGCTGCCCTGGGGAAGGGTCCTACTATATCCATGCCCCACTGATCAAAGGGACATGATACAGTGGACGTTCTCAACATCTCAACCGGTCGGTGTGATAGATTCTGATACTTCTGACAAGAAAGGCAAGAAAGAGCCATCTTCTCTGCATCCTTTTGAAGGGTCGGCCAAAAGTAACCGGCCAGCAGGACCTTCCGAGCCATGGACCGACCTCCTGAATGATTTCCGCAGCACCCCAAATGCACTTCTCTGAGCACATAGTCCGCATCTTCGTTTCCGAGGCATCTGCATAGTGGTCGGGAAAAAGCTCGCTTGTATAATGCATCCCCTATCAGAGTGAACCGGGCGACCCTTATCTTCAGTATCCGGGCCTGCTCGGGGCTGTCCGGAAGAGTTCCTTCTTTCAGATAGGCAATGAATGGAGCTCTCCAGTCCCCCTCTATCTCCATTTCTGCTTCCCTCTCAACCTGAGCTACCAGGATAACCTGAGGCGAAGGCTTGGGGAAGACCCACGGACGAACGGAGCTGGCCAGCCTAGCTAACTCATCCGCCTTGGCATTGTCCCCTCGGGGGATCTGCATAATCTAAACTTCTTGAAATTCTGCCTGTAACTGTTGATATGCCTCTACATAAGCCTGTAGCCTTTCGTCGTTCACTTCGAACCGTCCGACCACCTGTTGAGTCACTAACTGAGAATCAGAATGTAGGATGACTCGAGCGGGCCCCGACCTGTCTGGCCGCTTGAAGACAGGCCAAGAGGGCTTCGTATTCTGCCTGATTATTGGTAGCGTGATACTCTAGGCGTACGGCCAGATGAATGGGGTCTCCCTTAGGAGACATCAATAAGATTCCCACGCCACTTCCTGCCCGAGTGGCTGACCCATCCACATATATTTTCCAGACCTCCTCCTCTTCTTCTGTATGAAGTTCACTTAGGAATCTGCCAAGGCCTGAGCTTTGATCGCAGTTCGGGGTTGGTATTGAATATCGTATTCACTCAGCTCAGTGGTCCATTTAACCATCCGACCTGAGATTTCCGGGTTGATCAATACCTTCCCAAGCGTGCTGTTGGTCAGCACCCGGATAGGGTGAGCTAAGAAGTACGGTCGCAATCGTCTAGCCATCAACACAAGCACATAAGCTAACTTCTCGAGTGTGGTGTATCTACACTCGGTTTCTTTAAGTAGATGCCCAAAGAAGTAGACCGGTTGCTGCTCGGCCTCCTTCTGGGTTACAAGCACTGCGCTCACCACTCCTTCAGTAGCAGATAAATAAACATACAATGGTTCTCCTTCCTCCGGTTTGGCTAGCACTGGAAGGCCGACCAAGTAAGCCTTTAATTCTTCGAAAGCTCGGTCGCACTCAGCATCCCACTGAAACTTGGAGGCCTTGCGCAGGATCTTGAAGAACGGCAGACTTCTGTCAGCCGATCGGGAGATAAATCGGGATAAGGCCGTGATCCTCCCGGTCAAGCGCTGAACTTCCCTTAGGTTCTTGGGCGGAGGCATGTCTAGCAGAGCTTTCACTTTACCCGGATTGGCTTCTATTCCCCGCTCGGTCATGATGTAGCCCAGGAATTTCCCACTTTTGGCTCCGAACAGACATTTTGCAGGATTCTGTTTGAGGCCATACCTTCGAAGGGTGCAGCAGGTTTCTCGTACATCGGCTATGAGGTCGGCAGCTTGGGAGGACTTGATGAGAATGTCATCTACGTATACTTCTACGTTTCTCCCGAGCTGCTCCTTAAAAACTTTATTCATCAGCCTTTGATAAGTTGCCCCAGCATTTTTGAGTCCGAAGGGCATAACTGTGTAGCAATAGTGCCTTCGGTCATGACAAAACTGACATTCTCTTGATCTTCTAAGGCTAAGGGCACTTGATGGTATCCCTGGTAGGCATCCATCATGCAGATGAGTTCATTCCCGGTGGTAGAGTCTACCATCTGATCTATCCAGGGAAGCGGGTAGTAGTCTTTAGGGCAAGCTTTATTAAGGTCTCTGAAGTCGATACAGACCCTCCACTTGTCGTCCGGCTTGGAGACCAGCACTACATTGGCCAGTCAGGCCGGGAATTGGACTTCTCGGACGTGCCCAGCTTCCAGCAGTCTCTCCACCTCGGCCTGAATGATCTTGTTCTGTTCGGGGCTGAAATCTCTTTTCTTCTGCTTGACAGGTCGGGCATCAGGGTACACGTGCAGCTTGTGCTCCATTACCTTTGGTCTGACCCCTTTAAGATCTTGTTGGGACTAGGCAAACACATCTCGGTTTTATGTCAGACATTCTATCAGCTGTTGTCTAAGGTCGGGCGGTAGTCCGGGAGCTATCTTCACTTTGGTTTCTTCTTGGTCGGGCAAGAGTTGGACCTCTTCCTTTTCCTCTATCAAATCAGCCCAAGGAGAGGGCTGAGAGGATTGCACCATGTTCCAATTAGCCGGCGCTGTTCGGAAGGACTTACTAACCTCCACTTGGACGTCGTCCACATAGCACCGACGTGCTACCTTTTGGTCTCCTTTAGCCTCTCCGACTTGATCACCCACTGGGAACTTAACTTTCAAGTAGAAAGTGGACACCACGGCTCGAAACTCGTTCAACACCGGTCGGCCCAGGATGGCATTGTAGGTCGAGGGGGCGTCCACTACCAGGAAGGTGGACCACCGAGTCATTCTTAAAGGTTCTTCACTGAGTGAGATGGCTAGTTTGATCTGGCCCAAGGGTTGGACTTCATTCCCCGTGAATCCAAACAGAGGTGTGGCCACGGGTCGAAGCTCAGTGGTTTCAATCTGCAATTGCTCGAAAGCTTTTAAGTACAAGATGTTTACCGAACTCCCCGTATCCACAATGGTTCTATGAATCTGATAATTAGCTATGATCACCGTGATGACCAGGGCATCCTCATGAGGTACTTCTACTCCTTGTAAGTCTGAAGGACCAAAACTGATCTGTGGCCCTTGGGCTTGCGTTGAGCTGCAGCCCACCTGGTAAATGTCTAAACGTCGAGCTTGTGATTTTCGAGCTCTATTGGAATCTCCATAAGTGGGACCTCCAGAGATCACGTGAATGGCTCCGTGTACCGCATTCTGTTGATTAGCTTGCTCCTCGCTGGCCTTCCCGGGCTCGATGGAGTTGGGGGTCAGGAACAACTGTCTGGCTGTAGAGGCGGTTGGCCGGGCCGGGGACTCGGAGTGGCCAGGCAATGTTCTTCCCCGACCTCGACCACCTCCTTGGTGAGCTCCTCTTGGACTTCCTCGGCCGGCGCACCCCCAACCTCTGCCGGCCTGCCAGCAGTCTTGAAGGTCATGCGTATGGCTGTTATGGAAGGAACAGTAGGGCTGCCACCTGGAAGGGATGCAACCCTGGGCTACTTGCTGAACTATTCCCCTCTTGGCTCCTGGTCGGTGCCCCATAGCTCGGGGGCTTCTGAGAGGTCCCCCAGGAGGTACATTTCTCTGATGTTGCTGGGGATTCTCGTGCTCAGGCCTGACCTCCGGCCGCCTGGCGGCTTGTGCTTCTTCAACGTCTACGTATTTACTGGCTTTCCCCAAAAGGCTCTCGAAGTCCTTCGGAGGTATTCGGATCAAGGATCTGAAGAATTCGTCTTCTTGTAAGCCCTGCGCGAAGGCACTGACTAACACCTCGGACGTAGCGGTGGGCACATCCAGAGCCACTTGATTAAACCTCCTGATGTAGGCTTTTAAGGGCTCTTTGGAGCCTTGCTTCATGGTGAACAAGTTTAAGTTGGTCTTGTGGTATCTTTTGCTACTGGCAAAATGTTGCAGGAACAGTCTCTTGAAATCAGAAAAGTCCTTGATCGATCCCTCTGGGAGTCTGTCAAACCATCACTGGGCCGGCCCGGCTAGAGTGGTCAGGAAGGCCCGGCACTTGACACCATCGGGGTACTGATGCAGCATCGAAGCATTCTCAAACTTCTTTAGATGTTCTTCAGGATCAGTAGCTCCTCCGTATTATGTAATGGACGGGAGTCTGAAATGCTTGGGCAGTGGCTCATTCAAGACTTGGCTAGAGAAGGGGAACCCTGTGCGCTCAGTCGGGGTCGGCGCAAGGAGAGCCTTCCCTTTGTTAGCTCTGGTATGGCTGGATGTAGCTTCATGAGGATCCGATTGTCCTGCTCCTTCAGCCGGGCCAAACAGCGCCCGGTGGAAGTGGGGACTGTCCTCCTGTCGAACCCCTCCCTCAGTGCCTACACGAGCAGTGTACTCGGCCGGGCCCGGTGGGGTAGGTCGGGCGGCTGCCTGCTGGGCCTCTGCTAATTTCTTGGCTCTAGCTTCTATCAGCAGCTCCAAGTCCTCTTGTGAGAGAGTAACGGTCACCCGATTGGAGTCACTCATCCTCGGCTTTCGATCAGGCGAAGATTTCCCACAGACGGCGCCAAATTTGATCCTGTCGACAAGCGAAGACCGGTTCTTCCACGGATGACTCGGTCTGACCAAGGTGACCCGGTCTGCTATAACCCGGAGATCGGGGACGGGCTCAAACAGGGGTCCGGCTCAAGAAGCTCGACTCGGACCAAAAAGGGGATTACAAAGTAGTGGTGTGGTTGCAAACTGGCAACAATCCTTTCTACAGAGCCATATGGGGGGTTTATATAGGGGAGAGATAACTATCTGCTGTGTCAGAGCTGGCAAATCTCATTAAGGGAGGGTCAGTTGACAGATGGTGACAGTGACAACCGCATTAATGCTGTGAGACTACCATAGCCGCCTGACACCCTGCCTAATATATCTCTTCTGTCCCTCTTTAACTCTCGGCGGCTCTGCCAGGCAATGATTATGCCGGGGGATTGTCTTCTGAATATTTGATAAGAAAGGCTTATATGATAAGAAAGGCTCATAATTGTTCGGCCGTTCCCGTGTGATCACGAGTACCTGACTTTGGACAACAGACTTTGAGGGGCCGACCTCGGGTGACCGACCCCGGGTGTCCCGGCCTCGGGTGTCCGACCCCCCCCCCCCCCCCGTTCCGACCTCGGGTGACCAACCCCGAATGTCCCGACCTCGGGTGTCCGACCCCCCCTCCCGTTCCGACCTCGGATGATCGACCCCGAGTGTCCGACCCCGAGTGTCCTGACCTCGGGTGACCGACCCCGAGGGTCCCGACCTCAGGTGTCCCTTGGCCTAGCCTATTCACTACCAGTTTAGATCGGCAATCGAACCCGACCGAGCTCATGATCCTTCTAAAAATCATACGCCCGGATCATACCATATATCACATGTAACATGCATGCCTCCAATCTCTTCGCCTGAAATTAATAAGAAGATGAGAAATTAAAAATAATGATAGAAAACTGAAAACCGAGTGCTACAGCCTATATATTGTTTTGAATTATATAACTATAATAAAAGAAAATATTTTCTCGTGATCGAAGATTTTTTTTAGTAGTGATCTCGCATGTTTCTCTTATCAACATTTTTGTCAGTGTAATTGCATGGGGCATGAGATGTCTGTGATTATCAGTATTCACTTGGTTTCTTTTTATTATTATTATTATTATTATTATCCAAGTGATTAATCTTGAAACTTGATTATGATTTTTTTTCCTTAATTAGTTCGTTGGATAATATTCAAAAATCGATCTTTAAAAATTCGTGACAGAAACACATCAATAAGAAAACAGTACTAGGCATTGCTATAGTCTAAACACTATATCTTTCAATTCAAGCTACACTCAATAAATCCAAATCCATAAATTTACAATGTAAAAGTTATCAAGAGCTAGGTTATAGTCAATTGAAATGATAGCCATAAATACACATTAGCCTTTTTATTTCAGAAAGCAAGATAGACCATGCATCCAATTATATACCTTTTATTTACTCAAATCTAATTCAAACAAAATTAACGGAAAATATGAACCACCCACGGTTACATAGGAATATGGAACCTGGCCATGCATCAATCAGGCAAAAGAAAATTTCGCTAATTCCATATGGTCAAATTGCCTCTTAGATTGGAGGACATAATCCAAGGTAATGAAATCTCTAAGAATTTACCCATGCCCACATATTAGTGTATAAATGGAAATAGATTATGATTGTAATTAAGAAAGAGATCATAATTAAGGAAGAGATCCTTAATTAATTATGATTGATTGCAATCATAATTTATTTTAATATATATAGACTAATGTAAATTAGGAAGAGATAATTAATTATGATTGATTACAGTCCTAATCTATTTCTATATATACACTAATATGACAAATCTATCATCCGAGGACCAACTGCGCTACACCCTTGGGGGCTTAAAGCTAGCCACCAAGAACTGACATAAGATAAAATCACCTTAAAAGATCTCATCCAGAGGTTTTGATAATTTAGTCACTAGTAATAATCAGGTTTGAGATCAACGATAAGGGAACTTCCAATGAGAGGGTTGGTGATGGGTCAGAGGTCTTAGAGGTGGATCTCTACAATGGTCAAAAAGAGTTAGAATAGAAGTCAAGACAGACCTTAGCACGACCACTCCGATGCTCAAATTAGCTTCGGTGCATGGAGAATGAAGGAAAAAAATATAGTGAAGTGGCTGGAATTATGTACAGATACCTAGGCCTGCAGGAGCGAACTCTCTTTTATACTATTACCCTAGTGGAGAAACCAGATACCATGTTCTCCACTTGTCCCACATTTGGATTGAGGGGATGCCCTGCCTACACATGTTCTCTGTTGGCCATGTCCTCTATACACAGGCGCCGAGTGACAAGGTCTCATAGTTAGGTGTCAGGCGCCGAGTAGCATTTGTCCTGGAGTACTCAAAAGTCGGGCGCCACGTAGTGTGGGTCTTAGAGTCGAGAGTTGGGTGTCAAGTATCATTGGTCTCAGAGAGTCAGGAGTTGGGTGTCGAGTAGCGTGGGTCTCAGAGTCCAGGAGTCAGGAGTTGGGTGCTAAGTAGCATCGGTCCTAGAATCTCAGAGTTAGGAGTCGAACACTGAATGGAGTTGGTTCTGACTCGGGAGTTGAGAGCCAAGTAGCATGGGTCCCAGAGTCAGGAATTAGACACCGAATGGCGTTGATCTCGGAGTAGGGAGTTGAGCATCAACTAGCCTTGGTCCCAGATGTTGGGGTTGCAAAATTACAAACATAGTCCCACATCGAAAACACATGGGAAAGATCATAGGCTTATAAGGAAAAAAGATATCTCCATTAACATGAGGCATTTTGGGAGAGCTCAAGAGCAAAACCATGAAGGTTTAAGCCCAAAGTGGACAATATTATACCATTGTGGAGATATATAAATTCCTTTCGATCCTACAACAGAGACAAATTTGTTTAGGACATAAATCTAATTCGGTTTGAACATAACTACTTTCAACCTCTCTGTGCCAAGTGGGGAAAACTATCACTCTCATATCATAAGTCTTCTCGCCAAGTCTAATCGAAGAAAACGAGAGTTCGACTGACTTGATAGTGGTGTTCTACCAGGAGCAATGTTCATGAGGTGAGGTCAAATCACCATTCAATGCTTCAGTAATATGCGAGATCAAAAATTGTCAGTGTGTGATACATGAGATTGCATATTGAGGTTCTGTTCGAGACAACATGCTTGGTTATTAATGACACCATGCTCAGTAATTAGATCCATCAATTTTTGTGTTGAGTCTGTTGCGTTGGTCTACCACGCCAAATAATTTAAATGAGATGGATTGAAATTTACCAACTCATTTAAAGGTGGGTCCAAGTGGACCAGCCCGCCTAGGCCCATGACCCGTGACCCACATGGGTTGGCCTATGACGAGCTTGGATTAGTTTATGGGTTGAGTGAAAAAAATGAATTTAAAATTCATATGTAGAATTATTATTTTTTTATCCTTTTTAATAATTCATATACTTAAAATTGGACAAAATAGACTTACTTCTCTGGCAAAATCAGATGAACGTAGCCCCTATTCGAACACCTAGCAAGCAACTCTAGTGTCATGTGACCAACCCACAAGTTCGCGATAGGCAAGCTAGGCGACCCTTCTTTCATATCTCATTCCACTATTACTTTAACATATCAATCATAAATCTAACAATGGAGAAGCGTATGGGGTGAAACATTATTATCTTTTTGTCACTGAATCTAGCATTTGTTGAGACAATTTATGGTCCGTGGGACCATGTGTTTTGATGTTTGGGCAAAGGATTTAAGTTAAGTTCACCCTTATATTTGATATGCGTATTTGAGTGTGCAAGTTCTACAGGAGACGCATATGACTCAGCTTGATGGCTTCGGGTTGGGTAAAGGATGGAGAGGCATCTGAGGAACCGTGGATAAGTAGTAACGATGAGCTGAGGGAAGCGTATTTCGAGGGATACGTGAAGGATGACATGTGGAGACGAGGCGCGGGCTTATATACATCCGAGACACGAGAGCCAAAGAGAATAAGGCTTGAAGACAAGAGTCAAAGCTGTAAAGGAAGAGTCAAGTGACTCGTGAGGGTCTGAGTGCAAGTGAACTATACTCTGGAAGGGAAACCCTAGTTTTAGGGTGTTACCAGTAGACTGGTGTGGTATCAGTTGACTGGTAGAGGTCACAGAAAGATCAGTCAACTGATCTTCTATGCAGTCGACTGGTGTTGACTGGGAATTCGAACGTTGGGTTGTAATGTTCAGATTCGGTTGGATTAGTCGACTGGTGTTGGCCACGAGCTCTATTTAAGAGAGCTCGGTTTGGCTGGCTAAAGTTGACGAAATTGGTCTTGGCTAAAGGTTAATTAGTAGTCTTTGTGCTCAGAGGTATTGTGCGAGTTTGTGGTGAGGTCTCTCCACCCAAAAGGAGCTACGCGAACAAAGCCGGAGGTTTTCTGGGGAGTCATCCGCCGAAGGATAGGGATCACCCACTTTACAGACAGCCGTGGAGTAGGAGCTTTATCTCCGAACTACGTTAAATGATTTGTGTACTTCTTGTTAGTTTATGTTAATTGTTATTCCACTTGCGCACTAACATAATAGGAAGAAGAATAAAAAATTTGGGGTCAACGTCTATTCACCCCCTCTAGTCGGGCCATTGATCCCAATAAGTGGTATCAGAGTGAAAGTCGCTCTTGTTGGACTAACCACCAAAGGAGCAAAGCGCAAGAGGAAAATGGAGCTTGGAGAAAGATTAGGGGACGACATCATCATTCCGCCTCTATATGATCGCAAAAGTTTTGACTATTGGAGGTTGCGAGTGAAGACATGGTTTGACATGAATTGAGATTTGATGATAGTCATTGAAGAACCATTCGAAGCCCCAAGAGACAAGCATGAAAGAAGCTCCGACCAAGATATTGAACCAAGGAGCAACAATCATAATCAAAGGCAAATAATAGGTAATATCAATTTTAATTAGTATTTTACCTAATGATGTGATAAGTGGTATAGGTGAATATAAGAATATTGATGAGCTATATAGTAAGATGATAGTTTTTCATAAGAAGCCTACACAAGAAGAAGAGCACAAGGTGATGGACTTAATGGTCCAAGAGGGGGAGGAGGACTAATCAGATGAAGAGATGAGCTCAACATTCGAGGAGGAGAAAGAAGAAGAAGCACCTTCCACCTCCTCAAGTAAAGTGGCACAAGAAGATGAGGGGCAATCTATTTCTGAAAAATAAAGAAATAGCATCCAAGGTTGAAGAGGAAGCCAAGACAAACGAAGAAGAGATCTTGGAATTCAATCTTACAAGCACCTCCACCTAAGTACCTCCACCTAAGTAAAATCAATAGACTATATCATTTGTTGTATGTGCAATGAGAAGGGACACTACAAGGACAAGTGTCCATTAGGTAAGAAAAAAAAGTAACCCTTAAACCCATTTCAATTTCTTTAAAATCTAACATGGGTTGTAGGAATGAGGAAGCCCAAAATAAAAGAACAAAAATTATATGCTTCACGTGTGGAGAGAAAGGACTCTACCACACGAAGTGCCCAAGGAGTGGAGTGTTGGTGCAATCGACCCAAGTTTAATCAGATAGATCATGATTTTTTATGTGTGTCAATATGATTAAGTTAGGTTTTCATGTTGGTTTGATGTGTGTATTTGAGTCTTGTAGGACTTGATGAACCACACATGAGGAATAACGGAGTGAAGCATCAGAGGGATGAGAGCTGAAGGAAGAGGACTTCAAAGGGCGAGCCAAGGAAGTAGACTTCAAAGGCATACACGAAGGATGACATGGAGACAATCCGCGGTCTTGTGTACGGATCCGAGGGACGAGAGTAGAAGGAAGAAAACTTCAAGGGGCAAGCCGAGGAAGTGGACTTCAAGGCATATGCGAAGGATGTACTCTGGAGAGGTTGAGAGTGAGCTTGTAAGCAGGGCAGTCGACTAGCAAGGGAAGCAGCCAACTAACACTGCTGAGAGTGAAATGTAGCAGTCGACTGGTAAGGGAATCAGTCGATTGATTTTTCTGTAAGGTCGAACAACATATAGTAGTCGACTGGTCTAGGGACCAGTCGATTGGTCTGTTCGAAATCCAATCGTTAGACTAGTCGTTGGCTGGACAATAGTCGACTGGCCCTGGGGGCAGTCGACTGGTGTCGGGGGTAAGTTGTTTTGTTAACAGCTCTCTCCTCTATTTAAAGAGGAGCTTGACACTAGCAAAGGGTTAGCATTTCTATTGTGAAATCCTTGCTTAAGTGCTCAAGCTCCAAGTCTTCTCTCTTCCACCTAAACCCTGACTTTCATCTTGTAAAGAGGAAGATGATTTGGGAGAGGTTGTTCTCCACCGAGAAGGAGAAAGCATTAGCCGGAGATTGTCGGGGAGTGATCCACCGAAGGATCAAGGGTTCGTCCACCTCAAGAACACGCCGTGGAGTAGGAGCAAGCAATCTCTAAACTACGTAAACAGTAAAGAGTTAGTATTGTTCTAATTGGTAATTTGAGCTTCCGCTTGCACTAACAATTGTAGGAAGAAAGTGAATTGGAAGAAAAACTATTTGCCCCCTCTAGTCGGTCCATTGGTCCTAACAATTAGTATCAGAGCACGAGGTCGCCTTCAACAAACTAACCACCAAGAAGATCATATTCGTCATAATGGCTGGCTTGCACATCCAACCGCCAAAATTAGAAAGAGAATTCGCTTGGTGGAAAAAGAGAATGGAGGTATTCTTCAATATCGATTTTGATATTATGTTGATTATGAAAAATGGTTTTGAAGTACATAGGGATCAAGAGAACAACTTACTTGAAAAGATAAGATGGAGCAAGAAGCAAAGAGATGACTATCTAGCAAATTCAAAAACCTTGCATCATCTACTAAGTGTGCTTCCTCAACAAGAAGTAACAAGAATTGGGAGCCACTCTAGTGCCAAGGATTTGTGGGATAAGTTAGTAGAGCTTCATGAAAGCATTTCAGAGGAAAAATTGGCAAAGAGAGACCTTCTCCGATCTCAACTCAACAACATCAAGCTTGATAAAGGGGAGAAGGTATCAAATTTGCATGCTAGAATTAAAGAAATTCCTAATGGACTAACAAGTATAGGTGAGTAACTTTTCAACCGAGATATATTGATGAAAGCCATCAATGTCTTCCCAAGAATATCAAATTGGAGCTCAATGCATCCGAGGATCTAGAGAAAACTTCTCTAGAGGAATTCTTCTCAACCATAGAGCTCTATGAAACTCGGATTGGAGGAGCAATTGAAGAAGTCTACAAACCAAGAGAAGTAGCCCTTGTGACAAACAAGGGAAAAGGTAAAAAGAAGAAGACTTCCTCATCTGACTCGGAAGAATAAAGTGCATCCATGGATAGTGATGCAGAAGCTTACATTGTAAGAAAAATGAGAAAAGCTTTTAAAATTTTTTCAACTAACAAATCTTATGATAGGAAAAGTTCAAAGAGCAAAAGTAGAATAAGGAAGATCATATGTTGTGATTGTCAAGGAGAAGGATATATGAGAGATGAATGTTCTCTTTTGAAGAAAAAAGAAGGAAAAAAGAAAGAAGAAACCAAAAAAAAGGGGGAAGAAGGTCCAAAGTTTAAAAGCAACATAGGTTGAGTCATCTTCATCGGAAGAGGAGGAGCATCATGTGTCCCATTTTGCTTTAATGAAAATTGAAGATATAGCCTCCACATCATCCGAAATTGAAGAAGGGAAGAGCTCAAGTGAAGATGAAGGGAGCTCAAGTGATGGGGGAGGCTCAACTCCGGATTCTGACGTCTCGGTAAGTGAGGTATATAATCTATCCACTACCACTTTAGTTAAAATAATTTCTAACACTAATGATAACTTGTTTAAAGCTAAGAAGAAAATCAAATGTTTGAAAAATAAAATTTTGCATGCTAAATAAAAAATTAGAATCCATGACAATTAAGGATGATATGCATGTTTCCTCTTTTAGTTTAAATAATTCATGCTTAGAACAAAAAAAATAGGGAATTAAGAGAAAAGGTAGATAATATTACTAAAGCCCTTAGAAAATTTGAAATTGGCTCAAAAACCATAGACATGATCATTGAGAGCCAACGGGCAAGTTTCAAGAAAGAGAGATTAGGTTTTGAAAAATCTTGTAATGAAAAATCCTATCATTGCCTATTTGCTAGAGGGCAATCTAAGACAAAATCCCTAGATAGGAAGTGGATCCCTAAGGAGTACTTGGTCAACCTAATTAGAAAGCATTTCTATTAGGTACTAAAGTCAATCCTTAAGAGTTAAAAGATTTAGAGTTAGACAACCATGGTTGTTAAATTTTTAAAAATTTTAAAAATTGGTTGACTTGAGATCTCTAGGGGGGAGCACTTAGCCAAATAGGAATTCATGATAAAAATGGGCTAAATAGGGATTACCTTTAGTACATCTCATAATGACTTGACTTATGCTTTTATTTGTGCATACGAGATGATAAGATGATACTCATAATTCACATGTGCTTATGACATTTTAGTGATTATGAATAAGATCACATTAGTGATAATAGATCAACAATGGAGAAAGTAAATGTTTAATTAATAAACATCTTGCTCATAGATCATAGTTGGACATTTCAAATATTTTGAAAATAATTCTACGTTAAGGGTTCAAAACTAGGACTTAATATTAATACAAAGTTGGAAGTTTTTCAAAGCTTTTGAGATTTGGTCAAAAAGTCAAACATATTTAGATTTTTATGAAAATATATTTTCTCTGTTAAAAAATATTATAAGAAATATGTTTGTAAAATTTCATAATTTTTTAAAATTTTTGAAATTTTTTATGGATTTCCAAAATTCAGCTTAAAAGGTTAAAATTCGAATCAAAAAAGTATTAGTTGACTGCTACCACAAGTCAGTCGACTGATTTTATTGTTTCTTGAAAGAAAGGGCAGTTTCGGTGAGACCAGTCGACTGGTAACTGACTCAGTGGACTGATACATAAATTTTCTGATTTTTGTGTATTTTCATAAGTTAAAACTTTGTCCCTAATTGATACCTTAGGTTTATATTATTTGATGCAATCTTTTTGATGGTGCCAAAGGGGGAGAATTGAAAGGTTTAAGTTAGAATTTAACATAATTCCTTATGATTATGTGAAAATTAAAAATCATGTGATAAGACATAGGTTAAGAGGGGCGATGCATGTTTATGTGTTTTAATATACTATGGTTTTAATTTTCAATTGCTATCTTTGTACCTAACTTAAACATATTGTCACACATCAAAAAGGGGGAGATTGTTAATGAAATCGAGCCAAGTTTGATCGAGTAGATCATCAGTTTTGATGTGTGTATCAATATGATTAAGTTAAGGTTTCATGTTGATTTGATGTGTGTGTTTGAGTCTTGCAAGACTTGGTGAACCACACATGAGGAACATGGAGTAAAGCATCTGAGGGACGAGAGCCAAGGAAGAGGACTTCAAAGGGTGAGTCGAGGAAGTAGACTTCAAAGGCATACGCAAAGGATGACATGAAAACAAACCGTGGGCATGTGTGCGCATCCGAGGGACACGAGCCGAAGGAAGAGAACTTCAAGGGGCAAGCCAAGGAAGTGGATTTCAAGGCATACACGAAGGATGGACTCCGAAGAGGGTGAGAGTGAGTTTGTAAGCTGGGCAGTCGACTGGCAAGGGAAGCAGTCAACTAGCAGCGTGGAGAGGAAATTCACAGAAAGATCAGTCGACTGCTCTGTTCAAAATAGAGCCGTTGGCTAGCTGTTGGCTGGGCATCAGTCGACTGACCCTGGGGGCAGTCGATTGGTGTCGGGGCTGAGTTGTTTACTTAACAGCTCTCTCCTCTATTTAAAGAGGAGCTTGAGACTTGAGATAGGTTAGATTTTCATTGTGAAATCTTTACTCAAGGGTTCAAGTGCTCAAGCTCCAAATCTTCCATCTTCCTCCTAAACCCTAGCTCAATCTTATAAGGAGGAAGAAGTTTTGTGAGAGGTTGTTCTCCACCGAGAAGGAGAAAGAAATAACCAGAGATTGTCGGGGTGTGATCCACCGAAGGATCAAGGGTTTGTCCACCTTAAGGACGCACTGTGGAGTAGGAGCAAGTAATCTCCGAACCACGTAACCGGTAAAGTGTTAACATTGTTTTAATTGATAGATTAAGTTTTCGCTTGCACTAATGATTATAGGAAGAAAAGGAAATTCGGGTGACAAAGCTATTCACCCCTCTAGCCGGCGCACCGATAACCAACAGAAGCCACCGGGCATCTTCGATGACTTATTGGGGCGGTTAGTCAAGTACGCCAACGTGGAGGAGGTGCAACACGCCCGTAGCAAAGATTCGGCGGGAATCCCTATCCAAATCTCGGTACGATCCGAGAGGAGAGAACCACCCGTTCCAACTCGAGCAAAAGATCCTCGCTCCAGGAAGGATCACTGGGCCGGCAAGAAGAGGTTGGTGGAGACGGTCAACACCGAGGGGCACAAGCCACCGAAGAAGGACTGTGACGGCAGCACAATGCACTCTATAGAAGAGTGTTACACCTTGAAGAAAAGGAGATCTAAGGACGCAGATGCCAAGCCCCATAAAAGGTGAAACAAAGTGGGGTATCGACGACGATCTCCTCGTCGAAGTCCTTCCCCTTGTCGACGATAATCGGGGGAGGACAGATCCAGGCGTTGGTCCCGATCACCTTCAAGAGGAAAAAGTCGGAAGATAGTGCCCCGCCAATTTATCTCCCCCAAAAGGGATCCCAAAAAAGGCAAGGCTCCAGCTCGCGGACCTCCATTGGGCCATGTGGGAGTAATCTCAGGAGATTCGACTGGAGGAGACTCTCATCAAGCAAGGAAGGCCAATACTCGTCAGCTGGAAAATTACGCCATCGGGACAGACAAGGAAAAGCGCCAGTGTAACGACCCGGCCCCTCGGCCCCTTGGGCGGCCCACTTGGCGGCCCAACTGGCGGTCCCATGGGCGGCCCAACTGGCAGCCCATTTGGCGACCCCTTATGTCGTCAACCGACGACCATTGGCCGTGCCGTTACTCACAAGTACTTTCCACCCCTGGCCAGTGGATTTTTGGCTTCCTCAGGATTCGAACTCTAGACCTCCAGGATAAGTACTAGAGTTTATGAATCCTGATACCAATTGAGCTACAGCTCAATTGGTATCAGGATTCATAAACTCTAGTATTTATCCTGGAGGTCTAGAGTTCGAATCCTGAGGAAGGCAAAAATCCACTGGCCAAGGGTGGAAAGTACTTGTGAGTAACGGCACGGCCAATGGTCGTCGGTTGACGACATAAGGTGTCGCCAAATGGGCCGCCAGTTGGGCCGCCCATGGGACCGCCAGTTGGGCCGCCAAGTGGGCCGCCAGTTGGGCCGCCCAAGGGGCCGAGGGGCCGGGTTGTTACAATAAAAAGGCGCCTTTTTATGTAGCGATCTCGGCCTCTATGGTCCCCGCAGACAACCCTCTAGGCCCGAGATCCTACGGTCTTCCCACCCCTGGCAGTAGGTTTTTGCCTTCCCCAGGATTCGAACCCTAGACCTCCAGGATAAGTACTAGAGTTTATGAATCCTGATACCAATTGAGCTACATGTCAATCAAGTGCAGAAATCAAATGCAGCAAACAATGCACGATGCAAAATATGCACATGGTGCAATGGTATGTGTCACCCCTGACACCAATCAGATCATCGTCCACCTGTCATAAATGAACGTCCGAAAGGGTAGAGCTATGACAACTGTACGCACCCTGCTATCACTGCTCCTGAGTGACCGAGTGGACAGGATGCTGGCGGAGGTCTCTCTCCTACCCCAAGCAGTGGGGGAGTCTAGCTCTCATCTTCTCGTGTCTCAGGACGAGAAGGGATCCCTGGCTGCTACCACGCACCGGAACCACCCTCCAAATAGTGACCGTGCGGAGCAATACAGGGCAAATGCACACACCCTATGGTAGCCACTACCCATGAGTGGATGTGTGTGCATATCCTCATGTAACTGGCGACGGGCTCGGACTATATAGGAGCCGATGATCGCCAGCATGCAACAATGCAAGGATGGTGCATGATCCAAACATATAACCCTCACCAAGTTCTCAACTAACACCACCGGGTGCTAGGAATAGGTTTGAATCCTATATCATGGGATACAAGTGACCTAGTAGATATACTAACAAACCTAACCAGTGATCTATCAATATCAAAATGCAAAAAGGGAAGGTATCACTACATCTATGTATATATATCTACTCATATAGATGGCAACTCGTGAGACTGTATAAAGTGAAACAGGAGCTAACCTCAAGGATAAACAACAGCATATATCAGATACAGGTACACTAAGGCAGATAAGCATACAATCTTACTGTTATCTATAACAGACAATGCATAGCAAGAAGACTATATCTAAAATATAAGTCAAAGGGTACCTGCCTCAAAATAGAAGAATCCAAATGCGAAGAGAACCACCAGCCAATATCAGCAATAAAAATCCCAATCAAGTCCCTGTATCAAGGACAGATTCAATTAACTACTACAAAAATAGTAACTAGCTAATTAATCCCTAACCCATCCTAGGGTTAACCTAATCCGTCCCTTTCCATTTAATTAACCCCAATTAAACGAGTAACCCTGAATTAACCCAAGGGTTTATCCAAATAAAAGTTAAGTTCTCACACCTAGCAGCTCCACACCCCCAAGGGATACGTGGCAAGACCTAACCACATAAATAAGCTATTGCTCTCTTGTTGAGATTAGGTTCGATCCTCAACTAAACCCAGGCAAGGATTTATCTCCAAGACTAGAGTAATAACATGATACAATTCAATACAACCTACCATCCCAAAAATCGAACCAAAGGTCTCCACTAATCCAACTCAACCTTTAGTTACATAAGAAATAACTACAACATAATTGAGCAATAAATACATTAGCCTTATTATCCTAACTCCTGCCCAATCCAACTGAGCTCACGGCAAGCATCATCTAGTTGGTGCCAAGTCCCTGTTTCGAATCCAAAAACCCCAAGGACTCCACCTACGGAACACACACCCAAGATTAACATTGAAATAACTTGACTTTTACCTCAGTTAATCACCGACGACCCTCCTCAACTCTG
>JAGFNQ010006559.1:152977-182143 GCA_024364735.1 Boesenbergia rotunda | reverse complement strand
CTTCTTTGTGGATATAGGTAGCTCCATCAACATCCTGTATAAGGCGGCTCTGGACCAGATGCAGATCGACGAGGATGAGTTGCATCCTGTCACCACCCCGTTCTTTGGCTTCACCGGATACATAGTATAGCCGATGGGACAAATCTCCCTGTCTCTAGCGCTGGGAGACGACACGCTACAGAGGACAAGGAGGACTTCCTTTATAATCGTGGATGCCCCATTGTCCTACAATGCCATCCTGGGGCGATCGACGCTCAGCCTATCTCAGGCGGTGGTCTCAGTCTATCACCAAAAGATCAAATTCTTGGTGGGGGAGCAGGTGGCTGAAGTTAAAGGAGACCAACTGGCTTTCCGATGGTGCTACAGTTGAGAGGTTAGAATAGAAGCCCGCAAGAACCCGAGGACACATGAAGCCTTGCAAATCGACCTGGCCAATCCCCGAGAAGAAGAAGGAGCTAAGGAGGAACGTAGGGAGGTCGAAAGTGAAGAAGTCTAAATTCATCCTCAACAAGCTGGAGGAATCACAAGAATTGTTGTTGATCTTGTACCAGAACTTAGAAGTCGGTTGATCAGTTGCTTAATGGACCATTGGAACATGTTTGCATGGGCTACTGAAGAAATCAAGGGAGTCCTCCCTGCCTTGGACACGCATCGGTTGCATATCACCCCGGGAGCTCGGCCGGTGAAACAAAGGCGAAGACACTTTGCACAAGAGCAAGACAAGATAATCAGGGAGGAGGTCGCAAAGTTGCTGAAGGCTGGACATATTAGAGAAGTTCAATTCTTGAACTAGCTGGGGAATGCTATACTAGTCCCTAAGCCCGGGGGTAAATGGCGGGTCCGTATTGATTTTTGTGATTTAAATAAAGTCTGCCCTAAATACTGTTACCCCTTGCCTTGCATTGATCAGCTGGTAGATTCGATTTCCGGCTGTGAATTTATTTCAATGTTGGATGTATATCAGGGATACCACCAGATTCCCCTTGCTCGGGAAAACCAAGAGAATGTCAGTTTCATGATGACAGATGACACTTACTGCTACAATGCATGTCATTCGAGTTGTGCAATGTAGGGGCAACCTATCAGCGAATGATGGATAAGGTCTTCCGTTATCAGATCGGGGGGAATATTGAAGTGTATATGGATGATATCCTGGTCAAGACGGAGAAGGGGAAGGACATGATAGCCAACCTAGAGGAGACATTCACTACCTTGAGGGCCAATGGACTGAAACTAAACTCCGCTAAATGTTTGTTTGAGGTGAAAAATGGTCGGTTCCTCGGGTACATGATGATAGAAAGAGGAATTGAGGCTAATCCAAAGAAAGTGCAAGTCATTCTCAACATGTCATCCCCTTGCAATTTCAAAGATGTGCAGTTGCTGAATGACAGAATTACAGTTCTGTCTTGGTCCATCTCCAGATCTGCTGACAGAATTTTGTCATTCTTCAAAATTCTAAGGAAAGCTGTCAAATTCGAATTAGATTGATCAATGCGAGAGGGCTTTTATAGATTTAAAAGCATATCTCTATGAACTCCCCATTATATATAAGCCGCTGGAGGGAGAAACACTATTTGTCTACCTGTCCGCAGCTGAGCAAGCCAAGGGTTTTGCGCTTATTCGGGAAGAAAGTACTACTCAGTATCTCATCTATTTCTTTTGAGTACCTCCTGAAAGATGCAGAAACTTGGTATACTACCCTGGAGAAGTTGGCCTATGCTTTAGTACTGATGGCCCGAAGACTAAAACCGTATTTTTTGGCGCATCCCATTATAGTGCTCACTAATAGTCCACTCGAGCGCATCCTCACAAATCCAGAGGCCTCGGGACGACTGATCAAGTGGATGACAGAGTTGAGCGAGTATGAGATTGAGTACCACCCCCATACTGCTATCAAGGCTCAAGCTCTAGCTGACTTTATGCTCAAAGCTGTCCCAAGACCTGAAGCTGATGAAATATGGAAAATTTATGTTGATGGTTCCTCCAACAACAAGCATAGTGGGGTCGGAGTTCTGATGATTTCTCCCTGAGGAGATGTACTGCAACTATCTATCCGACTCAACTTCCGAACAACCAATAATGAAGTCAAATATGAGGCGATCCTAGCGAGGCTCTAAGTGTAGGACCGGTGCCGTCGATAGAGGGGGGTGAATATCGACCGTGAAAAATCTTTTGGAATTCTTCGTAAAACTTTCGTTCTGGACTTAGAATATTAGTAGCACAGCGGAAAATAATTTAGAACGAAAAAACAAAGCAAGACAGTGACACAGCGAATTTTTACTTGGTTCCCGACCCCCCAGGGTCAGTACATCCAAGGCCTATGCACGGGAACGCCCATCCACTATTGGTCTCCTTCCCGGACTTTTCGGAGGCGGAGAAACCCGACTTACAGTGCAAGATTACAATCAATAATATAGAAATTTAAGTACGGTAATTAACTAAATGCAAACCAACAAGACAAGGATGAAGCTCGGCCAATCTGGACCTCCGAAGTGCCGCGCACTTCCTCTTGGAGCCTCCCGGTCGTAGAGCCTCATTTCTAGTGCGTTGCCGATGGTCAGAATGCTTGGAATGGTTCTTAGAAGTCATGTTCGAAGCAGAGGGGTCGAAGCCCCTTATATAGGCCTCCTGGGGGCGCCCTGGACGCTGAGGGTGCCTCAGAAGACTCGGTCAAACTTTATCTGATAACAGCTTTGACCAGGGCACCCCGGACGCTCCGGGCGCCCCTGTGAGGGCTTATCCTGTGTTCTGGCTTCGAAACAGCAAAACAGCTATGAATCCGGACGCCCCGGACGCTCCGGGCGTCCCCCCTTGACACCTGTTCTGCCTGCTTCACCATAACATGCATTTTTACCTTTGGATGGGGGTGCCCCCACTGTTGGGGGCGCCCTGGTTGCATGGGGGCATCCCCAACACTGGGGGCGCCCTGCTTAGGGCCTCCAACACGTTTGCTTTGTCTTCGGTTCTTGGTACCTGCAATATCCACAAACACAAAGCATAGATACATATAATATTGGTCTTAAGGACTTGGTTCGAACTTGGGATTTGCACGAAGCCCTAGGTCAAACCGACATGAGTTCCTATCCCCTAGAACTCGCCCTTCTCCTACTCCTTTCAGGAGACGATTGCCACCCAGCCCTTCGGGTGGACTTTTGCTTAGCTTCTGATACTTCCGGACCTCGAGACGCCCAAACCCTGACCCGTCTCTACTCCTGTCCTTAGTCATTGCTCAGCTAAGTTGTTCAATCCCTTGGACCAAGACTTCATTCCCTAGCAGTCCTTCGCTAGGTGCCTAGCAGCCCTTCGCTAGGTCTTCTATGCCTAGTAGTCCTTCACTAGGTGCCTAGCAGCCCTTCGCTAGGTCTTAGGGTTACGATACCTAGCAGCCCTTCGCTAGGTGCCTAACAGCCCTTCGTTAGGTCTTGGGGTTACAATACCTATCAGCCCTTCGCTAGGTGCCTAACAGCCCTTCGTTAGGTCTTAGGGTTTCAATACCTAGCAGTCCTTCGCTAGGTCTTAAGGTTACGATACCTAGCAGCCCTTCGCTAGGTGCCCAGCAGCCCTTCGCCGGGACTTAGGGTTTCGATGCCTAGATTAACTAGGACTTTTCTTCAGCTAAGGTTACTTCTCTTTTGCTCCCCATTGTGTGTTCAATATATCACTGGCTTAAGTGAATTGTCAAACATTAAAACACTTAAAGAGGAACATCATTGATGCAACTTGCACCAACAATCTCCCCCTTTTTGATGTTTGACAATAACTTAAGTTAGATTGGTTTAAAGGGGCTAACTTACTATCCTTGGTTAAAAATGATATGAGTTTTGAAACTACATTTTTGATTTTTGGGAGAAAATTTTCCTAACTTCTAACTTAAGCATACCTCTCCCCCTTTGTCATTCATAAAAAAAAAATCAAAAAATACTTGCACCAACAATGAACACCTTTGGTTCTTTTTGAAGATGCTAATAAATTTTTGAGAGCATAGTATAAAACTAATACTTAAGTATTTGAACTCAGAAAAGACAAATTTTTTTTGAGAAAATACCAGATTTTTGAAGGTCCAAATATTTTGAAAAATGATCTTTTGAATGTTCTGAGAGAATAGATTGAGCAGTTTTGAAAGATATTTTGAAAAATATAAGTTTTTCTGAAAAATATTATACATATTTTGCAAGTACTAACTATTTTTTAAAAAGATGTGACTTTGAAAAATATAAGTAATTTTTGCAAGCAGGAATTATGTATTTTGAAAGTATACTATTTTACTTGACTTGGTTTCTTTTCCAGTCTGACACAATCCTAGGAAATCTTGTTAACTACAAGAACATTTTCCTAAGTGTCCTGGAAATTTTCAAACTCAAGTAAATATAAAAATAATTGCATAAGTCACAGAACTTCTGAAAAATAGTGAGTATATTTTGAAGAATGTATAAATTTTTGAAGTCATAATACTTGATTTGGTTTATCTTCCAGTCTGACACAATCATAGGAAACCTTGTTGACTACAAGGACATTTTCCTAAGTATCCTGGAGAATTTTCCAACTCAAGCTAAACATTATTTCAAAATTTTGAAAATAATAGTATATATTTTTGTTTTGGGAAAATTAATAGTATTTTGAAAGAATACTTACGTTTTCAACAGGATTTGAAAATACCGCGCATGAAAACATTTGAAATATTCAATAAGTCTTTTAATTTGACCTCCCCCTAAACTTGACCCAGTCCTGGGGAGCTTGTTGACCACAAGTACTCTTCCTCTGAGTCTTAAGGGTTGATTCAAATTAAAGAAATTATCTAATAATTTCAAAACAATTAATTAAACAAAATTGTTTCAGAAGTTTGATTTATACTCCCCCTAATGTTGACACATCCTAGGAGTCCTTATAGATTATGAAGTGGACCTTCTTATGTGCCTTTAGGGTTTATCAAAATCAAACAAGACAGATAAATTTTACAACATAAACCTTTTTCGAAAAACACACGTGATAACGATTTAAAGCTCAGTTTTCGAAAAGTATTTTCAAATAATAGTAATTTTTACAGTGTAGTTTTTGAAAGCCAAAAATTAAAATCACTCCCCCTGTATACTATTCCGTTTGACTCTATCTAAGTGCCTTAAGGAACTTTAGTGTTGTCCTAAGAGGCTTGTGTCTAATTGTGTGAGTCAAATAATTTTTGAAAAGATATAATTTTTGAAAAACGTATAATATGTATATTCAATCAGACAAGCATGAATTCCATAAAAACATTATTATGTTGAAACACTATTTTGAAAATATATTTTTAGAAAAATATTCTAATGATTTTGAAAAACAATTTTGAAAAACATTTTTCAATTTATTAGTCCTTAACATCTCACCCATTTTAGATGTATCAATACAACAAGCATGATTGCCTTATAAGTGTATTGTGAGATGCTTGAATCATTTTTCTTTAATTTATTTTTAATTCTAAGATTTAATTGAAGCTTGTGTTAGATTTGAATTTGACAAGAAGTAACTTGAATTTGAATTTCAAAAATTGGCTTCCAGGTCTTGGCGAGGCACTAGGCCTTCTTTGGCTGTAGCCTTATTGGATCATCAACCCTTTCCTTGACAAAGCCTTTTAATGTAATTTCATTTTCAAAATTACTTATTGATAAATTCTGGTCTAACTAGTTTGGATCTTGGATCGGTAGCTTCGGCTAGTTTCACCAGTCTAAAGAGACCAAATATACTCGACCATATTAGAATTGGCTTCCCTAACGTACTATCATCTCACCGCCACCCAATACTAGGTTGATCAAGTTTCAATTATTCTTTTTCCTATAGCCATTCTAATATATGCATAAAATTTAAACATGAATGACATGTCATATAAAATGAAGTAGCAGATGCAAGACATGGCAATTATGTATGAGTCAAACAAGTCCAAAGCATTTTATTTAAGTTTCTAAAAATGTATCAAATTCCCGATTTGATACATGTCGTGTGAACCCGAGAATATGCCAACCCACTTTGACATATTTGATGTTATTAATTTTAATTGTTACAGTTTGCATAAAATTTTATTTTAATTTGAGTTTAAGTTATTTAAGATTTGAAGTTGAGTTAATTGAAGTTTGAATTAACTTGAAAATTAATTAACTAAGATTGAATTGATTTGAATCAATTAAAGTTGAAGTAGATTGAATTGATTAGCTTTATTTGAATCAAATCGATTTAATTGACTTAATTAAAATTTTAATTGAATTGAATTTAATTTAAATTGAATTTAATTTGAATTTAAATTAATTTAATTTGAATTTAATTTAATTTGAATTTAATTTAACTTAATTTGAATATAATTTAATTTGAATTTAATTTAATTTGAATTTAAATTAATTTAATTTGAATTGAAATTAATTTAATTTAAATTTACTTTAATTTAATTTTAATTTGATTTAATTTAAATTTAATTTAATTTGAATTTAATATAATTGGAATTTAATTTACTTGGAATTTAATTTAATTGGAATTTAATTTAATTGGAATTTAAATTTAATTTGGATTTAATTAAGATTTAATTTGAATTTAATTAGGATTTAATTAGGATTTAATTTGGATTTAATTTGGATGTAATTAGAATTTAATTAGAATTTAATTAAGATTATAATGATTAATTAATAATTATGGGTTAAAATTCATCATTTTCATTATTTCAAAAATTTCTTCTTCATTTTTATCTTTCTTTTCAAGTTTTTCTAATAATTTTGATTTATTTGAATTTTTGTAATTTTTATTAACTATGGCCTTTATCTTAGATAGTTCTATATCCTCCTCAAGACTAGGTCTTTCAATATTCTTACAGTAGGTGGAGTAATTTGGGCCACTAATTAAGGTTTTGTAATAATCTTCAATATTATCTATAATTAAATTATTATCTAGGAGAAAATTATCCTCAGATATATTTTGAACATTAATCTCTAGATTATCTTTAAGATTTTCAGAATTAATTTCTAAATTAATCTTGAGATTTTCAGAATTAATTTCTGAATTGTCCTTAAGATATTCAAATTTGAATTCGGATTTATCCTTAGGATTTTCATATTTGAATTCGGAATTATCCTTAGGATTTTCAAATTTGAGTTCCGAATTATCCTTAGGATTAATTTTGTCTAAATTAAAATTATCAGAACTAACTTTATCAGAAAAATTATCAGAATTAATTTTATCAAAAAAATTATCAGAATTAATTTTATCAGATAAATTATTAGAATTAATTTTATCAGATAAATTATCAGAATTAATTTTATCAGATAAATTATCAGAATTAATTTTATCAGATAAATTATAAGAATTAATTTTATCAATTTCTGAGTTGATATTCTGAATTAAACAATTAATTTCTAATATTTTGATCATATTCACGTTTTGTAATTTAACATGCAAAAAGTTAATTTTACTATGCAGTAAATCTACTTTATCAGAAAAATTAACTACTTTATCACATGGCAGTGCAGGAACTTGTAAAATTTTTGGAACATAAATCTTGTGTACCTTCGCCGGACACTTGTTTTTATAATATCCGTATTTCTTGCATTTGAAACATTGTACGTGACTTTTGTCCCTTCGGTTTCCTGGCGCTGGTGCCTCCTTCGCCACCGGTGATGTAGACCGAATCTTATGAGTAGGGCACTGATTTTTATAGTGCCCTCTAACCCTGCACGTGAAACAAATAATATGGAATTTACAAATGGACATTTTTAAATAAAATATACCTGATTCACCCCTAGGCTCCCCCTCAACTTCTAGCGTATTTGCTCCGTCGGCGGTTAGTCCGATGAAGAGCGGCTCGGCTCTGATACCACTTGTTGGATCGAGAGAACCGATAGAGGGGGCGGTGAATATCGAAAATCGTTCGGATTTGAAGAGAGAATGCGTAGCGGAAGATTAAAGTTAAAAACACACAGACACAGGTGGTTTTACTTGGTTCGGAGCCTAGGTCGACTCCTACTCTAAGGCCCACGGTTGTTGACCGTTTTCTGCGGACAATTCTATATGTCGCAAAAATAGTTTACAAAAGATTTTACAGAATTCAGTACAGTAAACTAAAATAGCTCTTCGTTACCGACGTCCGGAGTAGATGGTATTTTCGGAGTGGGAGGACGTCGTCGGCGCTCGAGTCTCGTGTCGGGAGGTTTTCGGAGCAGAGCGCGGGAGTAGAAGAGCGTAGAAGCGTTGTTTGAAGGTGATGTTCGAAGCTTGGGGTCGAGGGCCCTTTATATAGGGCCTGGGGGCGCCTGGGACGTCGGCCCCCCCACGTGTCGGTTGATCCGGCTCGGTCTCGGTCAGCGTCTGATCCCTTCAACTTCGGGATCAGCTTTGACCGGGGCGCCCGTAGCGCTCGGGGCGCCCGGGTTGACTGGGTCTAATCTTATCCCTCGGCTTCGCTGGGTTGAGCTTCGATGCTTGCGCATGGGGGCGCCCGGGAGCAGCGGGGGCGCCCGGGAGCACGGGGCCGCCCGGGAGTTGAACTGTCGAAGCCCATCTTGCTTTCTTGTGTTTTGTGTTCACCTTGGGGGCGCCCGGGACACTCCGGGTGCCCTGGTCAGCTGTTGCCTCATTCCTTTGAGGCTTTCTGAGCTGCAGACACACGTTCCTTCGGTCCTGCATCCAAGGTTAGTCCAAAACACAATAAAACAATAAAATATTAGATTATACAGCCTTAGATGTCTTGGTTCTGACTTTGGGTCTCCAAAATGGAACCCTAGGTCGAACCGACGCCTACTATTCCCTCGACGGGGAACGCGTCCTCACCTACTCCTCTCGGGAGAGTGTACCTGATGCCAACCGTTCCTCTGGTTGGACTTTTGCCTGACGGTCCTTTGCCAGGTCTTGGATGCCGAGCTGTCCTTCACCCGGTGCCTAGCATTCCTTCGCTAGGGCTTTTTACTCTGGCATTCCTTCGCCAGTGCCTAGAAGTCCTTCGCTAGGGCTTTTCACTCTGGCATTCCTTCGCCAGTGCCTAGCAGTCCTTCGCTAGGGCTTTTCACTCTGGCATTCCTTCGCCAGTGCCTAGCAGTCCTTCGCTAGGGCTTTTTACTCTGCACACTCAAGTGACATGTTAGATAACAAGTAAGACTTAACTTTTGAACCCTGTTGCCATTACAAAACATAGGTTTGACTTTGGTGCTTTCTGCACCAACACATTCTTCGAGATTGTGAGCCTTCCGTCGTCTGGCTCCGATTCCGATCCGGTGTCGATGTCTTCCGAAGCAGTTAAGGCTAGAAGATTTGATTGCAGGACCTCTTCTTCTTCTTCAGAGGAAGATTCATCCCACGTGGCTTGGAGAGCTTCCTTCCTTCGTGTCTTCTTTGCCTCCTTCAGATTGGGGCACACTGATTTGTAATGTCCCTTCTTGTTGCATTCGTAGTAGGTGACATTGGTTTTGCTTTTTGAAGATGTTGAAGGTTCAGCTGGATCTTCCATTCTTCGGCTTGGTTTCTTTCTATTTGTTTGATGCTTCAGCTCCTTATAGTAATCCTGAGCTAGCCGAACCAACTTGGGTCGATCCCCTTCACTATCTTCAGAATTTGAGTCCGAGTCAGACTCGGGTGCTGGTTGGGGTTTCTTTTTGGGGACTTTTCCTTGGGATTTTCCTGCAATAAACGCAATACTTTTCTCGGCCATAGTGGAGTTAGTCTGTTCATGCAATTCTAATTCAGAGAAAAGTTCATCTAATTTAATTTTGGAAAGATCGCTGGACACCTTGTAAGCATCTACCATAGATGAGTGTGTTCCTTGGGAATGCGTTTAGAGTATACCTGATTAGGTCACGGTTCTCTACCTTGTGACCTATCATGTGCAGCCCATTCATTAGCTCCTGGATTCTGGCGTGGAGTTGTGCTGCTGATTCTCCTTCGTTTATTGTGATCGTGTAGAGTCTGGTCTGCAACAGATCTCTCTTGTTGATTCTAGTGTCGGAGGTGCCTTCGTGCAGCTCAATCAGCTTGCTCCAAAGTTCTTTAGCGGTGTTGAAGGGACCCACCCAGTTCAACTCTTCCTTGGTCAATCCGCATTGCAACGACTGGGTTGCCTTTGCATCAGCCTCGATCTTTTTCTTCAACGAGGCGTCCCATTCAGAATAGTATTGTGTCACTCCTTCTGCGTTCTTGGGAATCTCCAGGCCAGATTGGATGATTATCCACATGTCCACCTGAGTTTTCAGGTGGACTTCCATCCTGCTTTTCCAGTAGGAGAAATCTTCTCCACTGAAAAGCGGTGGTCTGGCTGTGCTAAAACCTTCTTGCATGACCATTAATTTTTTTTTGAAAAAATTAAAATCAAAGAAAACTTGTTTCAAGACTTGGTCTTGGATTAGTAGTGCGGAAGAAATTACTAAAAATGAAAAACGATCGAGTGGTGTTGCACCAACCTCGATTAACGAGAAAGATAAAAAAAATTAAAATAATTTCGTAAATACAAAAAAAAAACTCTCAAATTGGTGGTTGCACCAAATTTGAGCCCCCGCTTTGATACCACTTGTTGGATCGGAGAAAATCGATTGAGGGGGGGGTGAATATCGATATCAAATTTTTCGGAGAAATAGAGTAGTTACACAGCGGAAAATAACTGAACAAACGCGAACACAAGTTGGTTTTACTTGGTTCAGAGTCACGGTCGGCTCCTACTCTAATGCCCACGGTCCTTGACCATTTACATTGGGCAATTCTATAGTCATAAAAAGAGTTTTACAAATTGAGTATAGAAATAGAACTGAAAATTAAACTTGCAACACTTTTCGTAAATAGAATTTACCGACGCCCAATGTGGATGAAAGTTCAAAGTAGAGGGTCGTCGTCGGCGCTAGAATCTCGAAGTCGAAGCTTATCGGAGTGTAGCGCTTGAACGAAAGTGTTTGGAGCATTTTTGCGATGTTGTTCAAAGCCTTGGGGGTGAATCCCCTTTTATAGCACCCATAGGGGCGGCTGTGTCGATGGAGGCGCCTACACGTGGCCTCTCCTGCGCGATCTCTTATCCGTAGGCTCGGTCAGCGCTTATGCTGTTGGATCGAAGAAAATGATAGAGGGGGGGGGGGTGAATATCGTTATTAAATTTTTCGAAAAGTTAAAGAATATACGCAGTGGAAAATGAAAGAACACACAAGAACACAAGTCGGTTTTACTTGGTTCGGAGTCGCGGTCGGCTCCTACTCCAAGGCCTACGGTCCTTGACCATTTACTTTGGGCAATTCTATAATCGCAATAAGAGTTTTACAAATTAAGTACAGAAGAAGAGCAGAAAATTAAACTTGGAACACTTTTCGTTACCGACGCCCGAGGTGGATCGAATTTCAGAGCAGAGGGTCATCGTCGGCGCTGGAATCTCGTAGTCGGAGTTTGCCTGAGCGTAGCACTTGAACGAAAAGGTTTGGAGCGTTGAGAGCAAGTGATGTCGAAGCCTTGGGGGTGAACCCCCTTTTATAACACCCATACGCCTGTGACGATAGGGGCGCCTAACACGTGGCCTTCCCTGCACGAACCCTTATCCGCAGGCTTGGTCAGCACTTATCTATCTCCACTCGGGCGCCTGAGCTGATGGAGGCGCCCGTGACCTCATGGGCGCCTGAACAGCCTTAGTCTAGAGGCTTCGCGTCTATGTTTTGGATTTTGCCTTCACACTGGGGCGCCCGTATCCATACGGGCGCCTGAGTCCATCCGGGCGCCTAGCCCCAGTGAGGCACCTCACTTGCAGAAGACCAGTCCTTCGATCCAGCAACTCAGGTTAGTTACAATACACAACAAGCATTAGTTAGTCATTAGTTACTGTCGTAGCTGTCTTGGTTCTGACTTTGGATCTCGAAAATGGAACCCTAGGTCGAACCGACGCCTAATGTCCCCTCCTACGGGGAACGCGTCCTCACCTACTCCTCTCAGGAGAATTTACCTTTTTGCCAACCGGCTTCTCCGGTTGAACTTTTGCCCAGCATTACTCACCAAGTCATAGTGCTCAGTCCATGACCAGGACTTAGTGCCCAATTCCTCAAACCAGGTCTTCGGTGCCCAACCCTCGGCCAGGTATTAGTGCCCAATTCCTCGAACCTGGTCCTCGGCGCCTAGCCCTCGGCCAGGTCTTAGTGTCTAGTCCATGACCAGGACTTATTGCCCAACCTTATGTCAGGACTTAGTTGCCCAACCTTATGTCAGGTAAATTCTCCTGAGAGGAGTAGGTGAGGACGCGTTCCTCGCAGGAGGGAACATTAAGCGTCGGTTCGACCGAGGGTTCCATTTTGGAGACCCAAAGTCAGAACCAAGACAGCTACGGATGTAACTATTGACTTAAAACTAATGTAGTTTTGAACCGTAAAAAAAATTTTATTTCTCATACTTCCCCTGCTGAAGGGATCTATAGGTAAAAATATTTAAAATCGCAGCGGAAATAAGATCCCTCGAGCGATCTATGTGAAAGAAAAACTCATACAAAGTAATCTACAATTCCTATCATATAGGAATACCTTTGATGTGTGCCCTTCGCTTATCCCGCTAGTCCTTTGGTTCACTGGATCTCTTACACGTTCATGTGTCCGTGCCTCTATGCATATCCACACGAACACGATCTACGCCTCGGAGAGGAACCACCTTAGTTGTGCTAGCAACTTGGGATGGTTCACAAAGCACAAGAACCTCCACTAGAGAGTTATGGATAAGGAGCAAGAAAGAAGAGGAAGCGTGATGCACACTCTAGCCTTTAACAAGGGGGGGGGGTCTTTATACTCATCTAATGAATACCAAGGGTCTATGTCCCTTGAGCTCCTCTCATCTTAATGCTAATAAAACCCAATGAATACCAAGCCTCTTGGTATTCCTTAAGACTCTTAATATTCTATTCATCTAATGAATAGAATGTCTCTTAGCCTTCCTCTTAAATAATATTTATTAACCCCTTTAATGAATATTATCCATAATTAAGTGGTTGAGTCTAATCTAGATGAGTCTAACTCAAATTAGACTCAATCCCATAATCTAATTGGATTCACTTGAGTCTAACACAATTAATCCAATTCGAATCAAATCTTAGTCAAACCAAGATCAATTAATCTCCGAAGCATCGTGTCCTTAGTGTGTGACCCAATAGGTTCTCGTAACGTTGGCAATGTATCTAAAGCACTTTATACACATAAGCAATGAGCGACATCTAGCAATGCATCATTGCTACCCAAGTAACAAGAAAAGTCGAGATCCGACTAAACCTTCGTGACTATGATAATGTGTGACCTTGTCCTTCTATCCTTGATATCTAGATTGACTAATGAGGCATAGACCGTGACATCCTCAATCAATCTTGTGTTTCTTGATCCCCGAGTAGACTCACTCAAACAAATAAGCTCAATATCTCATATTGACTCATTTGAGCATGACCATGCGTTTTAGTAGTCCTACTCGATCAAGGGGCCCACAAATATCACTCCCGTCATATGGGAGGGATAGATCCCATCTACATCACTCACATCTCTCCGAATAATTCATTACATACCCAGTGATCGCCTTTAAAGTCCACCCTATTACGGGTGACGTTTGACGATACCAAAGTACATAATGTTGGTGCAGAAAGCACCATATCGAACCTTGTTTTGATATTGGCAAAGCATTCAAAGTTAAGTATTATTTGTGATCTAATTAAGTTATTCAAGTGTGCGGGAAAGTCATAGTTAATCTAGGCACGAAGGCCTTGCCGCGGGCTGGGCAACTAAGTCCTGATGTAAGGTTGGGCACTAAGTCCTGGACGAGGGTTGAGCACCTATGACCTAACCAAGGGTTGGGCACTAAGTTATAGCCGAGGGCTGGGCACCGAAGTCCTGGTTGAGGACTGGGCACGAAGTCCTGGAAAAGGGCTGGGCACCGAAGACCTGACCGGAAGTTGGGCACGAAGACCTGGTCAGGTGGATCGGGCAAAAGTCCAACCGGAGGAGCCGGTTGGCAAAAGATAAACTCTCCTGAGAGGAGTAGGTGAGGACGCGTTCCCCGTCGAGGGAACAGCAGGCGTCGGTTCGACCTAGGGTTCCATTTGGGAGACCCAAAGTCAGAACCAAGACAGCTACAACTGTAATTATTGACTAATATTCTTGCTTTGGTTGTTTTGGAACAAACCTTGGTTGCAGGACCGAAGGAGTGTGTGTCTGCAGCTCAGAAAGCCCCAAAGGAAGGGGGAAAGAAGCTGGGCTAGGCACCCGGGAGGTCCCGGGCGCCCAACGTTAAAGCCAAACAAGCAAAGAAGCATGAACGCTTCGAAATCACTCTGGGCTAGGTGCCCGGGAGGTCCCGGGCACCCAAGGTCAAAGCCAATGAGTAATGGAAGCAAAATCAGCCACGAAACCAGCGGACCAAGTCAAGCTAGGCGCCCAGGAGGCCCTGGGCACCCCAGTCAACTCCAGAGGATGATTCGAAGGGGATAAGCGCTGACCGAGCTACGGATGAAGGTTCTCCGATCTGAAGGCAAGTGTCAGGCGCCCCCAGGAGCACTATAAAAGGGGCTCGCCCCCAAGGCTTCAAAGACACAACTTTCTATCACCTCCAAGCTTTTCGTTCAAGCGCTCTGCTATGGCAAACTCCGATCTAGAGATTCCAGCGCTGACGACGACCCTCTGCTCCGAAGTACGATCCACATCGGGCATCGGTAATGAATAGTGTAACTCTTTTATTTACTGCAATATTCTTGTATCAAAATCTGTAAACCTTTGCTCGATTATAGAATTGCCCGCAGTAAACGGTCAAGGACCGTGGGCCTTGGAGTAGGAGCCGACCGCGACTCCGAACCAAGTAAAAGACTTGTGTTCTTTGTGTGATTGTTTTGTTTTCCGCTGCATTTACTCTTTCATTAATCCGAAGAAAATGTTTTAATGATATTCACCCCCCTCTATCGTTTCTCTCGATCCAACACATAACTCCTTATATAGGGAACCGTAGTGACTTCATGTCTAAGGACTATTTATACCAATAGTCAAATAAGAAAGTTTATGTCACTCATATGACAATCTATAAAACATTCTCATGGCGGGTCATTCAGTACACATTCTCCAATGTATACTCATGTGTCAACTAGATATCTCATATCCATGACTTGTGAGCTCAAGTCATCAGCTGACCTACATGCTAGTCTCCGTGCATTAATATTATCCTTGAATATTAATACTTGATTAGGAATGGTTTAGAGTAGTGTTCTCTACATCATCTCACTATCGATTCAACCAATCGATATAATGTAGATAAGAACCTACTACCCAAAGACATTATTATACTTAGTTATTTGGCACAAATACAAAGTAAGTATAATAACCAAACATGTCTTTATTAATAATAGAATATGATACAAAATGTCCCTAGTCAATCATCACATAATTGGCTCTAGGGCTCCTACTAACAATCTCCCACTAGGACTAGTGCCAATCACTGTAGTATCTAATATCCAGTGACCTGGTATGACCATCATGCTTCTTTTGTGCCAAAGCCTTTGTCAAAGGATCTGCGATGTTACAATCAGTGTGTACTCTGCATATCCTCACATCTCCTCTATCGATAATCTCTCTAATGAGATGAAAGCGCCGTAGTATATGTTTGGTCCGTTGATGTGACCGAGGTTCCTTAGCCTGTGCAATAGCCCCATTGTTGTCACAATAGAGGTCTATCGGGTCCACAATGCTAGGAATCACACCAAGGTCTGCAATGAACTTCCGGATCCTAACAGCCTCTTTTGCCGCCTCAAACGGGGCAATATACTCGGCCTCTGTTGTAGAATCTGCGACTGTGTCTTGCTTCGAACTCTTCCAGCTCACAACGCCACCATTCAAGCAAAACACATACCCTGATTGCGATCTAAAATCATCCTAGTCTGTTTAGAAGCTTACGTCACTGTAACCCTTTACAGCTAGCTCCTCAGTGCCTCCAAATATCAAGAAATATTCTTTCGTCATTTGTAAGTACATAAGAATATTCTTGACAGCTATCCAATGACTTTCACCTGGATCTGACTGGTACCTGCTCGTCATGCTCAAAGCATACGAGACATCTGGTCGAGTACAAAGCATGACGTACAAGATAGACCCTATAGCGGATGCATAAGGTATCTGATCCATATGGTATCTCTCCTCCTTAGAAGAGGGACTTTAGTCTTCGAAAGACTCACACCATGTGACATGGGCAGATATCCCTTCTTGGAATTCTGCATGCCAAAACGATTAAGCACCTTGTTAATATATGTACTCTGACTTAAGCCACGCAATCTCTTAGATCTATCTCTATAGATCTCGATGCCTAGGATATAGGCTGCTTCACCTAAGTCTTTCATTGAGAAACAATTCCCTAGCCATGTCTTCATAGACTGTAGTGAAGGGATATCATTCCCAATGAGGAGTATGTCATCTACATACAAGATCAGGAAGACAACTGTGCTCCCACTAACCCTCTTGTAGACACAGGGTTCATCTTCATTCTTGATGAAACCAAACGCTTTGATTGCATCATCGAATTGAGGATTCAAGCTTCGAGAAGCTTGCTTTAGCCCATAAATGGACCTTTGCAATTTACATACCTTTCCAGCATGCTCTGGATCTATAAAACCCTCAGGTTGTGTCATGTACACATCCTCGAGTAAATTCCCATTTAGGAATGCGGTTTCGACATCCATCTGCCAGATCTCGTAGTCATGGTAAGCTGCAATAGCAAGCATGATCTGAATAGACTTAAGCATCGCTACTGGTGAAAAGGTTTCATCATAGTCGATACCATCAATTTGTTTGAAACCTTTAGCTACCAATCGCCCTTTATAGGTATCCATGCGTCCATCCATGTCAGTATTTCTTCTAAAGACCCACTTACACCCAATGGGTTTAATCCCCTCTGGTGGATCAACCAATGTCCATACTTGGTTAGTGTACATGGATTCCATTTCGGATCTCATGGCCTCTAGCCATTTCTCAGAATCTGGGCTCATCACAGCTTCTTGATAGGATGTAGGCTCATTCAACTCAATATGTGTAACGTTATTATGGTCAGACAAGAGAAATGAGTATCTCTCAGGCTGACAACATATCGTATTAGATCTGCGAAGAGGTTAGTCTACTTGAACAGTTTGTTGTTCCACAACATCTTGTGCAACAATCTCATGATCCACAACATCTTGTGGTGCCTGTTCAATGTCCATTAAGGCCTCAGTAATATCTGCATCTTGAACTTCTTCAAGATGGATTTTACTCCCACTAGTTCTTCTAGAAATAAACTCCTTTTCTTGAAAAATACCATTTCTAGCGACAAACACTTTTCCTTGTGTGGGATTGTAAAAGTAATATCCCTTCGTTTCCTTGGGATATCCTATAAAATAACACTTATCAGATTTGGGTCCTAGTTTATCTGAGACTTGACGTCGAACGTAAGCCTTACAACCCCAAATCTTCATAAAAGACATCGTGGAACTCTTCCCAGTCCTTATCGTATGTGGTGTCTTTGTGACGACCTTTGATCAAACTCGGTTAAGTGTGAAAAGAGCCATCTCTAGAGCGAATCCCCAGAAGGAAGTAGGAAGGTCTGTCTGACTCATCATCGATCGTACCATATCTAATAGAGTACGATTTCTCCGCTCGGACACACCATTCCATTGTGGTGTTCCAGGTGGAGTGAGTTGGGATATGATCCCACACTCTGCTAGATGGTCACGAAACTCTTGGCTAAGGTATTCACCATCTCGATCTGATCCAAGCATCTTAATACTCTTGCCAAGTTGGTTTTGTACTTCACTTTTGAATTCTTTGAACTTTTCAAAGGATTCCAACTTGTGTTCCATGAGATACACATAGCCGTATCTACTGACATCATCAGTGAAAGTGATGAAGTACTGATAGCCTCCTCTAGTTGCGACATTGAAAGGTCCACATACATCAGTATGTATGAGTCCTAACAAGTCTGTCGCTCTTTCGTCGTGTCTACTAAATGGAGTCTTGGTCATCTTGCCTAGAAGACAAGATTCACATGTCTCATATGATTCGAAATCAAATGAGTCCAGTAATCTATCCTTATGGAGCTGGGATATACGACTCTCATTTATATGTCCTAAGTGACAATGTCAAAGATACGTTTGGTTCACATCATTGGATTTGAACCGTTTGGTATTTATGTTATAGATTGAGTTTTCTAGGTCTAGAACATAGAGTTCATTCACAAGTGGTGCATTACAATAGAACATGTCATATAACATTATGGAGCAACATTTGTCCTTTATGATAAATGAAAAGCCTTTCTTGTCCAAACAAGATACTGAAATTATGTTCTTAGTCAATGCAGGTACATAAAAGCACTCCTCTAGTTCTAAGATAAGCCCAGTGGGCAAAGACAAGGAATAAGTTTCTACAGCTACGGCAGCAACTCTTACTCCATTGCCTACTCGTAGGTCCACTTCGCCCTTCGTCAATGATCTAGCTCTTTGAAGGCCCTGCATATTAGTATAAATGTGAGAAGCAAATTGATAACCACCATTTTATTGATTGTTTTAGGCTCTTAAATCCATGTTTGATCTACATTTTATATGCTTAAGTTTGCAATTGTATTAGGTTTCATGTATTTCCCTTATTTTAGCTTTTAATTCTAATCTTTGTATATTTGGGATATTTTTGACACTAAATTTGAATATCATTTTGTAGGCTTCAAATGATCATGGACGTAGATCAAATCGGGTCAGACTTGAGTCAGCATTGGTTCCAGATCAAAGGGATCAAGCATTGAATTAATAGGAGTCGTCTATTCCAGGAAACGGCTAGATCTAAGCCATCGATCAACTTTTGGTCAATCCGAGTTCAAGATAGAATCAATCATGACCATAGATCAAGATCTGAAAATTTCAGCCAAATCAGAAGAGATCCGACCGTTGGATGAAGCCAAATCGATCTTAGCCATCCGTTGCTAATTCTCTTCTGAGCTATGAACTTTGGCTTGGTTGACTGGACTCAATCTACTGGACCAGAGCTGGGCTGAAACATGATCTGCTAGACCAAACCGCTGAGCTGTGGCTTGATTGGTCGAACTCAAAGGGCTGAAACTTGATCTGCTGAACCAAACCGCTGAGCTGTGGTTTGATTGGTCGAACTCAAAGGGCTGAGTGAACCCAACTAAAGCTGGCTTGGCTGACTGAATCGAAGCACTGAAGTTGACTGAATCGAACCGCTGAAGTTGGATGACCGAACCGCTGAAGCCGAGACAAACAAAATGGCAGGGAACGCGCGATCTAGGGCAGACGGGTTTTCCCCGACTCAATCTATCCGCTTCCACCGCCGATCGCCTCCCATTTCCTTGCCGCCGGCCATTGCACGCAGCTAGGGCTAGGGGGTTCCGAATCCTAGCTGGCCGGAACGCCATCTACCTTCACCCTCCCGCCATCGCAGAACAGGAAGGGGTTCTTCTTGTTCTACACGAAGGATTCTCATCGACGGGGGGTTCTCATCGAGGAGATCACCATCATCTTGACGCCGACAACAGCTAGGGCTCTGGAGGTTCCAAACCTTAGCTGACATTTCATCCCACTGCACCGCCGCCGATCAAATTCCTTTACAGCTTTGTTTTTTCTTTATCAAGTTTTTCTTCAGCGTTTTCTTTCCTTGAAATTTGTTTTTAACAGTTTTTTTCTTTCACAGCTCGTCAGATTCAGTAGCTTCAGATCCCATTTTCCAGCAATTACTTCTCAGCAGCCTAGTTTTCATTTACAGCATTTAGATTTCAGTTGTTCTTTGATTCTTAACAGCAGCTTTTCCTCACAATTCTAGCAGATTTTCTTCAGATCCAGCAGCCAGTGACAGTATTCCATCACAGTAGCTCTTCTTATCAGTTCTTCACAGTTCTTCCATTCCGAGCAGCAGCAATTTCTTTACGGCAGCAGCAGTTCTTCCATTCGATTCAAATTTAGCTGTAGCTTCTTCAAAGCTGATCGGCAGCAGCTTCATCTTCAATGGTTTTCCAGCCATTTTCTTTTCTTCCTTCACAGCTTCTTCACAAGGCCAATTTCCAGTAGCTTCAATCCCTTCAGAGCAGTTTAGTTCATTGGGTCAAATGGCATGCTTCAACTTGATTCAATTATTAATTGTTTTGATGATTGATAACGTTTGAGTTGTTATGTGTGTCTTTGAGTGATTGCTTGTATTAGATGGAACTTCCCCTTTTCAAATTGCACGTACCCTTGTTATTTTGATTCATGCTCGCAAGTTGTTCGACAGAATGTTTCTATAGATAGGCTTAAGTTCATGTCTCTTATTTTACTTAGTTCTCAATTGTGTTGTCTCTTTTAATTGCGTGATGTTCTTGTGCTTCATTTAAATGCAAATAGGTTAGGTTAGATTAGATTTCTTTAACGCTGTAGGTTTTGTTCCGTGTTTAGTTTATTTGATGCTTAATTTCAAGTTATCATTTTCTTTGCTGCAATCGTAGTTAGGTTAAATTAGATTTGCTTACCTGCATCGTCTTTCCTTAATTAGAACTAGATTTCATACTTGTCATGCTACTTCTTTTCATAGCCTTAACGTTCAAAACCAAACCCAGTTTGATATCAAAAATCCAAAAGTAATAAAAACCGATCCTGAGATTTATCATGCACCAACTACATTCGTTGGGAGACGACTCGAGTTACTCTATGCTACATTAGTGTAGAGGAGTTCGATACTTAAATTGTATTTGAAACCGTGACACGACTGAAATGGTTATCAAATTTAGCGCCGTTGCCGGGGAATATAGTGGTGCTTAATAATTATATCTTTTGATTCTATTCTTGATTGCTTTATCTTTTGTATACATTTGCTGCTATTCTTTGTTTGTTTTTGGCCAGGACTGCAGGTGGCTATTGGAAATTTTTTTCTACTCATTCAAGCAGTTCCATGGCAGAGTACCAGTATTTTCAGAATTTGCAGCAACCTTATCAACAATTTTAGCAAAACCAACCTTGGAGTCAACCAGAACAGCAGTTCCAACAAAATTTTCAAAATTCTCAGCAACCATTTAATCAGCCACCACAGCAGTTTCAATCACAATTTTAGAATTTTTAGCAAGGGTTAAATCCAAATTTTCAACAGCCTTATTCGAATTTTCACCAAACAAATCAGTTATTTCAGCCACAATTTCAACCATGTCTGCAAGATTTCCATTTTCAAGGTTAGAATTTTCAGCAGGACACTCAGAATTTTCAACCTCAAGCATTTCAACAATTCAATCAACAATGCCAGCCCCAATTTCAGAATTTTCAGAACAATAAATTCCAGCAACAACATCCTAATTATCAGCCATTTCAGCAGTTTAATCAACTCATTCAACCATTTGAGCAGCCCCAACAACTCCAATTTCAGAATTCACAGCCTACTCATGGTCTTCAGCCGCCTTTTGCTACATTTCAAGACCAACAGGAGTTCTACACCAAACATCAAGACATTGGAAGATGCCTTGAACAATTGATTGATCAAATGGATCTAACAAAAGTCGAAAGATCAGGACAATTATCTCCTCAGGCTACTCAGGATTTTAAGGGGCATGATTGTGAACTAACTTGGAGGTTGGTGGAAGAAGAAGAAGAAGTCATCAAAATCAGGAAACCTACAGCATGCATTCCACCTGAAGTTCTTGTTCAAAATTCATTTCCAAATTTTTCAGCTCAAGAAGAGGATTCTGAAGCACTACAGGACCCTCCTCATCTTTTATTTTGTAATGATAGTGTTATTGATGATCCTAATTTTTCTAATATTGTTGCTGCAAAAATTACTGAAGAAGCATGCATAGGAGATGATTCTACAGGTGTAGGGGATTGCACTAAGCCCCAGGGACCACTAACAGTGATGAATACATTAGAAGATTCAGAGGACAAACCAGGAAGTGTAGGGACTTGCATGGTGAAATCAAGAACCCAAGAATCACCAGAACCTAAACCTGAAGAAGAGATTTCTCATTACCAGGAGGAACTAATAATTACTCTTATAGAACCTCCAGGTATTCTTCAGCAAGATCAGGTAAGTATTCCTCCTATTTCTTTTGAAGATTGCATAGAGGTGCTTCAAACTAATTTTATTATTTGTAAAAAAATTTTAGAGGCACCTAAAATTGATGTTGTTTGTTATGATGAATCTCTTGATACATCTTTTGTGGATATGGATTGTAAAATTTTTTTAGAAGTGGCCCAAATTGATGTTGTTTGTTGTGATGAATTACTTGATACATCTCATGTAAATGCTGATTGTGAAAAATTTTTATTACGGCCCGAAATCGATGTTGTTTATTATGATGAATCTCTTGCTATATCTTATGCTGAAGTTGAGTGTGAAAAACTTATGGAGGTACCCGAGATTGATTTTATTGGCGGTGAAACATTCCTTAATATACTTTATATGGAAACTGATTGTGAAATTTTTTTAGAAGAGCCTGAAATTGATGTTGTTTATTGTGATGCAGCTCTTGATATATCTTATGCTGAAATTGATTGTGAAACACTTATTGAGGAACCGAAAATTGATTTCATTGGTTGTAATGCATTGCTTGAAACATCCTTGATGGAAAATAATTGTGAAGATTTCATTGAAGTACCAAAAATTGATTTAATTGGATGTGATGCATTTGTGGATACATTCTGTGCTGAGATTGATGATATTACACTTCTTAGTTACCCTGCACGCTTGAGAGAGGTATTACATGGTTTTGCAGGGTGCCGAAGGCTTCTGGAGTGGGTGCTCCATCTGAACAAACTCCAACCACCTAGAAGGACTTCTAAAAAGCATCAAGAGGGAGGAGTTGCTCTTATTTCGACTAGTAGCACCTCACCTCTTAAGTGGGTTCTGAACCTTAATCGTCTCCGACCCCCGGAAGATGCTTGTGCTAAATTGTCAAGGGAGAAATCCGTGCACTACGAGGTTGATCACATGAGGATAGCTCTCCCAAAATGGATGCTACGTGCTCTCTACCCTACTTAAAGGAGAGTTTGTTCCTTTTCTTATTTTTCTTTATGTTTATACTCGCATGTTTGTTTGCTTTTATGCTTTGCATTCATGTTTTGCTTCTGCATTCTGCATGTTGTTTGATTTTGAATAAACCTTGTTTGACTTCTAGTTGTATCTCCATATATGTTCTTTTATTATGCTTTGAGAATCATAAAAGATAGTCAAGTCTGACTATTGAGTTTTAGATTCCTTGGTATGCTTGGGGACATTAATTGCATTTAGTCATTTGTTGTGGTGATGGACTCTATCTTGTTGGATTAAGCATGATATTTTATTATCACCTAGTGAGGATATTGCCATGTCTATCCTTAATCCTCTTATGTGTGATAGCATTTGTGATACTTGACACTCTAGAACTTGCTTTGATTCATTTTGAAATTACATTAACATAAGCTTACATGAATATGATAGAGGCAACCTTTCTTGTTGAACTCTTAGTTTTCCCTTGTAACGACCCGAAAAATTCTCTCAATATTTTCTTTAAAATATTGATCATGTCTAGATAATTTTCCGAGGGACCTAGAGATATTAGTACGAACCTTAGCCTAGAAATCCATGACTTTTCTCATTTAAATTGAGAAACTAAGTACTAATGGGCCTTATATGGGCTTTTCTAGTACCATGATTATTAGGGGATTTTAGGTAGAATTTAATATAAATATAAATGGATTTTAATTAGGAATATTAGTATGATTATGGGTGAGTTTTAGCATGGTTTACTATTTAAATTGAGAAGTTAAGTACTAATGGGTCTTATATGGGCTCCAAAAATGGGTTTTAATTAGGTAGAATTTAATATAAATATAAAAGAATTTTAATTAGGAATTTTAGCATAATTATGGGGGAATTTTAAAGGAATTTTCGAAATAATAGAAAATAAAATAAAAATATTAGTGCATGCACCAAGGATTGAACCTTGGACCTCTTGTACAATCATGCATGCTCTAACCAATTCACCTAGCAAGGGGGTGCTATGAGGAAATGAAATGAATTATAGTTAAGGCTTAAGGAAAATGAAGAGACACCATGACTCTTCACTTGCCCTCCTTAATGTGTTATAAAGAGGGGGCATGGGAGTTACTTTCTTCTTCCTCCTCCCTCATTCTAGCCGAAATCCCAAGAGGGGATTCTCCCTAGGAAAAGTTCACCTAAGGCTCCATCACCAAGATCCAAGGCTTTTACAAGGGTACAAAGGCTAGGGGTGCTTAAGAAGCAACAAGATCTTCATCCTTCTCCCAAATCTAAGGTCTATAATCAAGATCAACCAAGTATGACTCCCTCACCTGTGGTATAATAGTTCCTTGCGATTTTTAGCATGATATAAAGTTGGTTTTGGAGTTTGACGTTGAGAAAACTATGTTTTGGACCCTATCATATTCGGCCACCATGGGTTTTTGGTCCATAATGATGTTAAAAATCTAAATCATGTTTTCTAATGTGTTATCATGATGAATATGGGATAAATATAATTTTTGGGGAATTTTTGGAGTACCCTAAAGACCCCTTAGGGTTTGGGACTCTCACCATGATTCTTTGGTTAGGAAAGGGCTTAACCTTTCAAGTATGTACTTTGGGTATCCCCATGATTCAAAAGGAGGTTTAAAGTGAATTGTATGAATTTTCACAAGGTCTTGTGACCCTTGTAAGTTTCGGCCAAGAGGGTTCTAGGGCAAGAAGTTAGGGCTTACCTCAAGTAAGGGGTCCAATGGCCCCTATGGTAGGGTATGGTTGGTGTTTAATGTTTGATTGGGGATTTTATGGAATTTTTCCATGCACCCATGGCCTTGTAGGGTTTCGGCCAGCCCTAAGAAGGAGGGCTAAAGGTTAGGGATAACCCTAATCATGAGCCCTAATGGCTCCCCATGGCCTTATAGGTAATGTATGGTTGTTCTTTACCTTATGTTATCTTACATGTTAATTGAATGATGGAACCCTCCCTTATAGGTTTCGGCCAAGCAAGGTAAATAGGATTTGGGAGGAGTTAGGGTTTGAAGAATGATGGTTTATACTTATTTATGAAGTATATATAAAGGTTCAAGCATGTGGTAGTAATTAAGTTACCTATATCCCTAACCCTAAGCACCATGTTTTATGTTTTATGTTTATGGTTGGATGCCATGCTTAATAGGGTTTATTTATGAATGTCATGTGTTCTATGCCATGCACTTGAATGGTAGGTAGTATGTTTATGGAAGTCCTACTTATGTATGCTTGGGATGAATACCATGCTTATGTATGAAATGCCATGTTTACCTTATATATCATGATCATGCAAACTCTATGGATTAGGATGATTGCCTATGCAAACATGTCATGTTCAATGAATATAATGCAATGCTTACCTTATATGCCATGATCATGCAAGCACTAGAAATAAGAATGATGTTTATGTAAGTAGGCCATGTTCTATGAATGAAATGCATGTTATGTTTATAAATGAAGATGCATGTTATGTTTATGAATGAAAGTACATGCTATGTTTTATGAATAAAGATGCATGCCATGTTTATGAATAACGGCACGGTCGATGGTCGACGGTACGATGGTACGACGGTCATGAGGACCGGTAAATGGGCCGGTAGACGGGCCGGGTCGTTACATATGTTATGTTTATGAATGAAGATGCATGCCATGTTTTATGAATAAAGATGCATGCCATGATGTATGAATGATGAAGCATATGAAGTATTTTACTTTATGAATGGGCTTGTACCGGACCGAAGTATGGGTCCAAGGGATGGGCACCTTAAGAACGCCCCGGTTCTGGACTACCGACTATGCTGTCCACGGTTCTGGCACTACCGAAGCTGTGCAACAGGGATGGGCACCTTAAGAACGCCCCGGTTCTGGGACTACCGACTATGCTGTCCTTACCCTAGTAGGTCGGGGCTCGCTACCTCGTATTTACTTAGGGATGCGCGCTTATGATGTATGTATGTGGTACAAGCCGGGGACCCCCAATGATGTTATGATTATGTTTAAGTATTTAAAAGTATGATTTTAAAAGTTAAGCATCCTTATGTATATGCATTTGACTCATGCATCCATTCATGATATGCACTTATGCTTATGTTATGATAAGAACCATGCTATGCTTATGTTATGATAAGAACCATGCTATGCTTATGCTATGTTAAGAACCATGCTATGCTTATGTTATGTTAAGAACCATGCTATGCTTATGTTATGTTAAGAACCATGCTATGCTTATGTTATGTTAAGGACCATGCTATGCTCATGTTATGTTAAGAACCATGTTATATGCTTTATGTTTATGTTATGCCATGTATCATGCATGTTAAGAATGTCTCTTTATGTTTATGTTTATGCCATGTATCATGTCATGCTACGAACGTTTATCATGTTTATGTTTATGCCATGCTACGAATGTTTATCATGTCTATGTTTATGCCAAGTATTATGTCATGCTACGAATGTTTATTATGTCATGTTTATGCCAAGTATTATGCCATGCTACGAATGTTTATCATGTTTAGGTTTATGCTATGCTACGAATGTTTATTATGTTTATGTTCATGCCATGTCAAATATATGCTAAGTGATCATAAATGCTGATGTTCTAAGTAGAGCACCAAGTATGTAAATGTTTCATGTGCTCATTATTAAGTGATGAATGGTTTTAGTGAGTAGGAAAGAGTCTTACTAAGCCTGTGTGCTTATAGTCTTATTTCCTTATACCGCAGATCACGCAAGGGGACAGTAAGGAAGCAGCAGGAGGGCAATAAAGCATGTGTGTGGTAGTGACTTGGCCAAGAAACAATATGGTTGCTCGTCTTATGATAGAACTTTACCTTTACTATTTATGTGCTTGAATGGTGACTTATGTGACTCTATGACATGATGCTAAGTATGACATGATATGATGCTAAGTATGAAGTTAATATGCCAAGTTCCCATGTCATGATGTTAGGAATGGTAGTAGGTGCATGTAGGTGTAAGTTTAAAGTTTTCCGCTGCATTATGATGTCCACCTGCCCTACTCATGTTAACGTAACGCCGCTTTATGGAAAGAAAAAAAAAGCGGGCGTTACAGGTTGGTATCAGAGCAGTTACCATCTCACTACACACACATCAAGCCCTCTTCCTGCAGCTTCCAAGTAAGTACCTCTTTACATATCTTATAGTAGTAAGCACTTTTAGGATGTTTTATGGTTTTAGAATATGCAAGTATGAACGATGTTTATGATGAAAAGTACTTTAGGATATGTAACTATGAACGATACTTTACTTTAATTTTTTTTATGAAACCAAATACTTTCGAGATTGATATATGGGTAGGAATAGCAATCACTTATAGTAGCCTTACTTGTATTTTATATGTGAGTGATAGAGAGCGAGGGTGATCCGTAGAGATTTAACTTAAGTAGCTACAGTCAGGTGGAATAAATATAGTAAATGATTGAGTGGTGGCAAAACGGAGTAAATCGGAAAAGGAGAGCAAGTAGATGTGAGAGGAGGAATGTGTAAAGTAATGAGGACATTATCTGTATGAGTGTCATGACTGTTTGGAATTAAGAAAAGTGGTGGACCAAAGCAAGTTTGTACTGCTGATAAAAGGTGTATGTTAATATTTAGTGATGAGCATAGAAGTAAAGAAAGGATGGTGCTTTATTAAGGGAGACTTATTAACTGTAGTATTAAGGGAGTAGAGTATTTGGTATAGGTATTCTAAGAGATTGTAGTGGTTATGAAATGAAGACTTAGTGATGTATATCTATTAGGAATAGATTAATGTGTTAAGTTATTTGAATTTTCAAGCAGATATATATATAGTAGTAGCCATAGGGTAATATTCTTGATACAGGAAAGAAAGAGAGTAAGAACTAGATATGCAAAAGAAGGCGTGATAGAGATCAGCGAATAGGACCTTAGCTATAACTCTGTATGAAGGAACTAGAGGTTAGTGTTATCAGAGGCAAGAATGTAGTAAGAGCTTCTTTTCAAGCAAACTTACTAGGTGAAACGATCTAATAAGGTATAGATTTTGGAAAAGATCGATATAGGAATATTTTATAAATTCTTGATAGAGAAGTAAGATACGGAGATCATAAGAATGTGATTTTTGCGATTAGAGTGGAGAAAGCATGGCTGATAAATGAGAAAAGGTATTTGGATACGTGAAAGAAGACTATGGAAAGATAGAACAGAAAGTTAGAAGTTTAGTATAATATGTAGTTCAATTAAGATAGTAACAGTTCATGAGAACAGTAAAGAATGGACAGTAAAGTAATTTGGATTGAGCGAAAACAATGAAATGAATACTCCAAATCATCTTTCTTACAAGTGTAAGTGGTATTTTCTTTTAGATTATGATGGGTAGAGTTAGGCAATGAATATTTAATATAATTTATTAGTAAGTAAAATATAATCAGAATTCTTGTCGTGTCCTAATAAAGATAGTATATACAATAGTTGTAGTTTGTTAGTAGAAACTTGAGATAAATAAATAACCATTATAGAAGTAGGTTAAGTTAAAAGCAATGTCAATGTGTTATTTCGTGAAAGGTAGTTGAAAGCTTCGATGAGATTTGCCATTAATTTTACAAGATGAATTTTGAGTACCGGAATTAGTATGTAATGATAATATAATGTAACAGATAGTATATATCAGAAACGATACATGTGAGTAAAATAGACCAGCATAAAAGATAATAAGCTAAGATGAATAACGCAAATTCACTATGACGAATAGGCATTATAGCTAAGATAATAAGCTAATTTTATGAATTTAATTGAGAAATTTTAGTATAATTAACAGAGACTGTATGCATTATAGGTTAGGTAGTTAAAACAAAGTAAGTAGCTCAAATAACTAGAATAGGAAGTAATAGGATAAGCGATACATGAGTTTATGTACTATGAGAAGTTATGTTACATAGAAACAAATATACTATTAGAATAGATAATAATAAAGTAAGAATAATTCTCGGAAAAAGGGGTAAGGAGATTCGAGTGGAAAGGAGAAAGAGTTGTACTTATATAAAGCGGTAATTATGTTGTTGAGGAGTAGACTTGAAGTATGATACTGAATGTAATAAGAGAGAATCATATAATAATTTGAATTTTCGTTTAGTTTAATACAGATAAAAGAAGTATGTGAGAAGCAGAGACACTGAAATCAGTACTAATTGAGAGGAGCTTCGGAGTGATAAGTTGGTGCATAGATGATAAACTTGTGCAA